>JBBBDQ010000821.1:332500-420000 GCA_037127315.1 Ascarosepion bandense
CTAACTAGCTTGTACTCCTCACTCTTTTCTAATTAATCTTTTTACATTTATGTAACCCCCTGTACAAAATTCGTACAGATGAAGCGCTGTATATTGCATTCATCGAGTTTTTACAATGAAATCAAAATCGGATGTTCAGTTAGTACACGTTAAATGGCATCATCAGAATATATATATATATATATATATATATATATATATAAGTTAGAACAAACAATTTGCGCTTATTCTAATCATTCTTACGGATTTCAGTCTATTATGTTACTGCATTTGGTACTTCACTCATATCTGTGTGTTTACCTATCACTCTATCTATTTATCTCTCTCTCTCTCTCTCTCTCTCTCTCTGTCATATATATATGTAAATACAGCAATGAAGAGACTTAGAAGGAATGATAGCCATGAATTGTTTTATATACAATAAAACATATATATAATCCAATAAGGATGAGCAAATAAGTACAATCTAAAAAAAATCTTATTAATTATTCGAGCGTTGGATGTAAATTGTGTTATCTATTTAGAGAGCCAAATATAGTTTCTCCAAAACTGTAAATGTAAATTTCGCAGTTATTTGAGATTATATATATATATATATATATATATATATATATATATATATATATATTTTAATTCAGATACTTCAATCCAAGGGAAAAAAGCAGGAAGGTAAATTCCAAAAAACCCGATCCTAATTAATATTAAAAATTTATTTTAATATTAAAAAATTAAATTATATATATATATATATATATATAGATAGATAGATAGATAGATAGATAGATTGTGAATATAGATAGACAGATTCATGCATTGATAGACAGATTCATGCATTGATCGATAGATAGAATAAGCCTCCTGTTTGAAATACAGTTGCTAACAACGTTACCAAAACAGGTAATTTTTGAAATAGATTTTGACAAAGTCTTCTGCAGAATCGAAATATTAAGAAAATATAGTCATGCGTAGAAAAGTAAACAGCAAATATAGCGATAGACTTTTGAATAATCATTGTTATAGACTGACAGAATGAATGAAGGTTATGTAAAATTTGCCCATGTCTAATCCTAATCATCTAAACCAATAAATATCTCTCGCTTTTCTTTTTTTTACAGAACCTTAATTTTGACCAAATTTCTTACCTTCTATCTGGAATCTTCTCAATTTCAGTTTTATCAGGTTTCAAATCATCATTTGATTTCACAACATAAACTATCATCCCGAAAGCACATTTTTCATGAGTTTCGTATTACTTTCGTATATTTCAACATGAATGAAAAAATAACAGAAAATGAATGAACAAATTACATCAAATATTACAAAGGAAAGTTATAATACCCTTTCCCTTTAAATTATAGATGATTATAGACCTTTAACAGATCCCCATTATTCGCTATCCGTGAATCGATATGACATTAGAGAAAAGATTATGGGGTGATATCACATTTTCTTCGTCTCGGTTTTAAATTCAATTTTATCATCCGTCATTCAAGGACAGAAATCAAATGCGCTTTTGTGACTATTAATTTGTGGCGGGAAAGTGAGAGTTGCACACATGTTTCTCAAAAGTGAGAAAATGTCCGAGCTGACTGCACCGAAAGAAGAAATAAACGACTAATAATTTTGTTTATACATAATATTTTTGTACAACGATGATGCACTATAATCAACTATCACTATCTTCTGATTCCTTACCTATGATATATACACAGATATGTATTATATATAAATATCATTCAAATTAAGTTTATTAGTAAAATTAAAATGCATATGTAATTCCTTATGGTGGACAATATGATATTTTATCCATGTTATAATTATCAATGATCATTGTTCGAGTTCACTATTCGTAACGATAGGATTATAAGGCTGATGGCTAAGATATGATGCAAAGCCCTATTCCGAAGATAAGCACAATACACGTTTTGTTACGCCCGCTTGCTCGGCCGCCATTGCCCACCGGAATCAATTCTTCCGGCTTTATCGTAGCCACGTGTCGGACCAAAACAGGCGCCTTTTCTCCTCAGCTCGTAATAACTGTAAAAAGATACTAAACAAAGCTAAGATGCTGTTTGCTGCCAGGATGAAGCAGCGCATAGCATCCTCATGTGAATCTGCACGAGATACTAGAATGGCAACTAGGTCGCACCCTTTTACAGTGAAACCGATGAAATGTAACCGTAATTTCTACTCCAACAGCTTCATTCCTCGCACTTCCCGCCTGTGGAATTCCCTACCGCATGCTTGCTTCCCCGACGGCTACAACTTTCAGGAGTTTAAATGTAAGGTCAATAGACACCTCCTAACACACTAACTCACACCACTCTCTCCAACTCTCTCCCTATGTAAATCCTAAGTCGTCTATCACCCTCCTTCATACATTTTAGATACCCAATCCCTCTATGTAACCCCCCTGCGCTATAGTGGCAGTGGAATGCCTTGCTTGGGGTGACACGATTAAAAAAAAAACCTGCCCGATAGATGTTATCCTTGCTTGCAAATGTAACGATATAGACCAGATTATTACGTCTTCGCTGGTTGTATAAATTTTAATATAATATGCTTCTACAGAAATATATTCACCTTACAGATTTATCAGATAGATATAATTATTGTTATAATCATAACATACTGCAACTCAACAACTAAAAACCTTCGATGTATAATGCACCATCACCTACCAATGAAATATAGTTCAGTTACTCGGTGATATACATATGTTGATAAGGAATTTCATAAATAAATAAATAATACCACTATATAATGCGAATGTATTGGAGACAGATGTTATTATAAACTATGAGAATTGTAGGTTTAGACCAGTGAATATTCAGGCATTAAAATTATGCATTGTAATTATATTAGAATGGGGAAAGAAAGTTTCAGTTGTGCCTGTTTAAATAAGTATGGAACAAATATGTAGCCAATATAAGATTTAAGATTCAACAAGATAGAAATTAAATCAATAAAATATTCGTCATAAAGGGTGCTGTTAATATATTACAATTTTAATGTAAGGAAATAGATATAAAACCATAAATTTAATTATTAAAGCGAATTATTTTATATTAGTCTTAACTGGTAGGGAAAGTAAGCCTAAACAGAAATGTAACAATTAAGATTAAGTTTGAAGTTTATATAATTAAATAAAATGGGTTGGATTATAGCATATAGTAAATAGTTTGAGATAAATTTAGATATGTATAAAAGTGTCAGTTATCGCGTGGTGGTTGTACTAAATTATTTCATTTGGTTTAATAAGTTAGTTATCGTGAATTTAGTTATTTGGATTTTTTCTTGTAAGCAAAGAAAACATTTTTCTTGTAGCATTTGTTAATATATTCCCTTTTACTGTAGATAGATTATCTGCATCTTAAAATTGCTACTATTATTTGTATAATGAAATTGAGTTAATACATATTTAATTATTAAATGATAGCTTATGCTTATACAGTCGCGAAGGTGTTTTTAGTAATTCAAATAAAAAATCTTTTCTAAAGGGATTATTAGTTAAGGAACTTATTACCTAATTTACTACTTAACATTTGTTTAATGAGTAGGATGTACCATATTATTTTCTGCTTTTATGAAAATTGGTATTATTATCTTTTACTTTTAATATTTAATTTTATAGCATTTAGAGCCGCTGATCTTTAGGCAGTATTGTAATATTGACTGTATGTATAAAAATGTTTTAAGTTAAGAAAATCTTGTTTATTCGGTGTTCAAGAGAAGAGGTTATGTGTTTAATAATAGATAGTGACTGATTTGATTTATGATGTATGTAAATAGGGTTAGAATTATATATTACGTTGGGGGAGTATGTATTAATAATTAATCTAGAGTAACATCAAGGAAGTCGACTTTATTTTAGGTGAGATCGCAGTATTATATTGTGACAGATGATTTTTTTAGTCTATATATCAATTTACAAAATTTTATCTATTTTCGTGTTTGTAGAATTCATGACAAACATGAGACCATTATCCCTATATAACAGAAAGCCAACTATATCAACATTACTATGCCCAATGGATTTTACCAAAAAAAAAAAAAAAAAAAAAATGGAACTACAAGAAACAATATTTCGGCAGAATCTATAAATCCCATAGTAAAAAAGATCTGACTTTATTTTTTTAATTTCCCTATCAATAAATCTGTAAATGAACAATATTTCAACTGCTTGATGATGTTTCAACAAACACTGAAACTTGATAGTTTTTTAAAACATCGGACGGTTACGCTACCATAGTTTGGACTTTTCTGTTTCATCAGGCAATCAGCGATGATGTTTAGCGCCAAGGTTTTGTTATTCAGTAGTTTTACAGGTAAAATGTAGTTTGCCAAGCAGGTGGTCTATTTCTTTTTAATCGTTTAACCCCAAGCAAGACTGTAACGCCACTGATACGCAGGGGGCTAAATAAGAATTAAAAATTAGATAGGACGAGAGTAAAGAGAAAGATGAACCAGTTACTGGGAGTGTCAGAGAAAGGGCAAGAGAAGGAAGGGAATACAGGTGTGATGACAATTGCAAAATTAGAAAGAAACAAAGATATACAGTGTGATGTAGAAAGAAATAGATCCAACTGGATAAGAGATGGGAATTGACATTGCGGTTAAATTCCTGGAGGGTGTAGAAAATGAAGAAAATCAAAAATATGGAAGGGGGTTCCATAGGCAGGAAGTGCGAGTAAAGATGATGCTGGTGTAGAATTGTCGCTTGCATTTGGTTGATCTAACTGTGAATGGGTGGGGCCCAGAAGCCAGTTTGTTTGCACGAGTAAACTCCTGTGGCAGAAGCCATGACAGTATTCATAGAACGAACATAGGGAATCGACATTCCGTCGGTGAGTAAGTGGCTGGAGTCGAACCGGTAAGTCGGTATCTATCACATTACTGATCCTCATTGGAACACTGAGCTGAACAGCGCGGCGCCTGACCATATATGACAGCAGTATTCCATGCACGGACGGATGGTTGATTTGTAAATATCAAAGACGGATTCAGGCGGAAAAACCTCCTGGCCCGACACAGAGTTCCATACTTCTTAGCAGTGGATTTAGCTATTGACTCAATGTAATGGTTCCATTGGAGATCAGATGATAGGTTAAGACCAATGAGGCGAAGTATATTCCTCTCAGGGCGAGTGGCTTGGTCCATGCTTATGGGAGGCAAGAGAGGTTGCATGTGATGATTGACAGCAATGGAAAGGGAGTGAACGTTGATACGCATTATTATAAATAATGCTAATATTTTTTTTTTTGTGTGTGTAGGTGTGTGAAAAATAACAGGCACTATTCCTCTATTTGATCAATTAGATAAATATTAAACTAGGGCATATAATTCTCAAAAATTTAATAAACATTTTTGTAAAAATAATATTTTAAATAAAATTTTACTTCGGAACATTCTAGAACTTAGGGTTTTTTTTGCACTAATAATTTAGAAAAAATAACTAAATAACTTAAAGATAAAATTTTGAAATTATCTTACAAAACTACACTAATTCTATTACTGATCTTACTTTGCCCCATAATGTGTCAGGAAGGAACATATATATATATATATATATATATATATATATATATATATCCCCCTCCTGTCACACTTCATGATACAGGGAAATAGCAAGGAAGTGTCAGCTCAGTTCATAAGAAAGTCGGTTCATTTTGTCTGCACAGAGATGTTTAACTGTCTCACACACACACACACACACACACACACACACACACACACTATATATATATATATATATATATATATATATATATATCATCCGCCCGTGTATTGAATACTGATGCCTTATCTGGTCGGGTGCCCATGCTATTCACCTTGGGGTCCTTTACAATATCCAACAGAGTATCTGTAATGCGAGCGATAACCTACTTGGCAACTTAGCTGCAGTCACTTTCTCACAGGCGTAATGTGGCTTTCCTTTGTTTCTTTTACAAAGAGTTTCACACCTTCTGCTCTAATGAATTTAGCTCACTGGTGCCCCTATATATGAATTTACTAGAGCTACCTAACTAGAAACTCACCCTTTTACAGTAAGACTAATAAAATGTAAACGCAACTTATATACCCCAGCTTCTTTACTCGCACTTCCCGCCTGTGGTATTCCCTTCCGTATTCTTGCTTCCCCGACAGCTTCAGTTTCCAAGAATTTACATGTAAGTTACATAGGCATATCTCAAGCATTCTTTCTCTCATGCTCTTTTCTTAATCCAGTCCACTCTTATTACACCAGTATTCTTTTCCTACCCTTACCCACTTCTTGACACCACTGATAACCTTTCCTCTTTCTCATCACTTTCACCCTATGCAACTCCCTGCGCGCCTGTAGTAGTATAACTGCCTTGCTTGGGTTGAAATGATTCATAAAAATAAAGGTGAATTTGCATGGCGAAAGACGCGTTCCAGAAGCTAAGTAACGTATTAAGACACAAGAAATATTCATTTCCACTAGAAAAAAAGAAGAAATAGTGGATAGCTATGTGGTATCATTTCTTCAATATGGCAGTGAATGTTAGATTATATCAACAAAGAAGAAGGGAAAACTTGAAGCAGTTGAAATGTGGTTCTACAGAAGGATGCTGCGGATATTGTAAACCGAGCATGTGAGCAATGATGAGATTTTGGAAATGATGAAAACCAAAAGTAAATAAATATTGAGCATTAGGAAGAGACAAATGAAGCTCCTGGGACATGCAATGAGGTAGGAGGGCTTGGAGAACCTGATACTAACAGGCCAGATAGAGTTAAAAAGAGACAGAGGAAAGTAGCGGATAACATATTTGAAGGGCCTAAGCAGTTGGATGACGGAACGGGGGTGAGAGACGTTACAGGAGAAAGCGTGCTAAGAGCAACCAGGGAGAGGGAGACGTGGAAGGCCATGATCGCCTACGTCCTGAAAGGACAAGATACATAGAAGGAAAAGAAATATATATATATATGTGTGTCTTTATTATAATAGAAAAGATATATATATATATATATATATATATATATATATATATATCCAGTTTATGATTATTTTTGTCGCTCCCTTTGGTTGTTTGCCCGTCGTTTTGTTTTGTCATTTCATTATTATTCCGTGTTTTCATCACATGGAACGAGGAGAAATATATTACTTGGTTTCCATGATAAATTGAAAGAAAGAACTGAAGAGAGGTAATCAGATTAGGCGGATAAGAACAGATACAGTTTAATCTTAGCCAAAAGCTAGAGATACCATGCAGACCACAGTAAAATGGACATTTTTCAGTCATCGCGTCAAAACTCAATTACAGTAAATTAAATTAAAGTGAATTAATTTTAAGATACTAGTAAGAGAAATGTCCGTAAGTCTTCCCTTTAGAATAAAAGAAATAAATAATGTAAGAAAAAAGGGGAAAAGTGTAGATGGGAAAAGAATGAGGGAAATTTAAGCGTTTAACGGCTCCCGGGAATAACTCATAAATAATGGACTATTCTTTTTGATAGCCGTGAAAGAATGGAAAAAAAGAAGACTTGATTTCAGAAAGAAAATATATTAATGTGTGAAAGAAAGAAAGAAAGAAAGAGAAAGAAAGAAAGAAAGAAAGAGAGAGAGAGAGCGGGAGATATATGTACTCATCGGGTGTTTCAGTGAAATAGAAATAGCTGCCAATTTGAAATGATTTCATTTCTATCTATTTCTTAAAATAACGACCAATATTCATATTTATGATTGTCATTTCAATATTTTGATAATGGTGTTAAGAACAAATATTTAACGATGCTATAGAGGATATTTTGACACAGAACTGGCCATTTACACATTAACTTAAAGGATAAATAATTAAAAAAGATTAACAGAAAATTTAAGTAAAAAAATATTTAAACATTAAAAAATTCATAGTTCGCTCTTGTATAATATATATATATATATATATATATATATATATATAAACAAACGAACACGAGCGGGTTAAACTATGTGAAACATACATATACATGCAAAAATATCAATAAGCAACGAAACAGCCAACTTATGAATAAACAACATTTGAGAATGCCAACGACAATAAATTTTCATTTTTCCTACTTTTTGGTTGTTTATAAATTTGCTTTTGTATGTATGATAAATCTCTTAATATATTCGATGGTTTATGAATAATGTTTTAACATTTTCTACTTGTTTATGCACGCACACATACAAATTATATATATATATATATATATATATATATATATACATATTTATATATATATATATATGCATGAAATATATATATATGTATGTATATATATATATATATGTGTATATATATATATATATATATATATATATATATATATATATATATATATATATAACGACCATCATTCATATTTATGATTGTCATATATATATTGTAAAAGTGAAATTTGAGTTCAACAGAAGTCACTATCAGAGATTTCATCTCGCTTGCACTGATATTGTCACATCTTGTGACTGTATTCTCACTGAAAAAAAAAATTAAATCCGAGTCTAATTTGTTTGCGTTTCTTTTCCATCCGCTCTTTTCATATTTATTTCTACATTTTTTCCCTCGTTCTAATAATTTTTCTTGATTATTCAAATTCTTTTCTTTTTGGCGTCATCCTATCATCAAAGAGATGTCAGTACATCAAACAGAATCGATCAGGATAATATTGAGAAATTAATATTTCTACACGTTGACCTTTTTTTTTACGTTAGTTTATTTCTGAAAACTTCCGCTAAAAATCACGTGCGAGTGTCTATCCTCAAGATTCCGGATCATGAACGTATTTGTCCGACCATATTCTGAAGATCTAATGATTGCATTCAAGTAAGAAAGAAGTTGTGAACGCTTAGCGTTAGACACTGTGTACAATTTTATATTTACATACTCTCTATCTCTTATAGTGAGCACTTCTATCTATAAATCGCGCAATTAAACGCAGGATCTGTAATGGGATCGATACTGACTTGGCAGCTCGGCTGCAGTTGCTATTTCACCGGCGTGATGTGACTTCCATGTATCTCTCCTATAATGCTTTCACGTCTTCTGCACCAATCTACTTAGATCACTGGTATGAATGTATACGTGTTACTAGATTAGCAATTAGGTCCCACTCTTTTACAGTGAAACCGATAAAATGTAACCGCAATTTCTACTCTAATAGATTCTTTTTCACGCACTTCCTGTCTGTTAGATTCTCTTCCATTATACTTGCTTTCCCGACAGCTAAAATCTCCAGGAATTTAATTGTAAGGCCAATAGACATCTGTCTTACTAAATCGCATCCATTCGCTCAAGCTATTTTTTCATATACTCTACCCCCATTCTCGGTTTTCTCATACGTCTATTACTCTCCTCCTGACATTTTCTCTAACCCCTCTTTCTTAGCACTTTTCCCTATGTAACCCCCTGCGCAACAGAGCCAGTAGAATACCTCGCTGGTGTGAAGTGATTAATATATCTGTGATACAGCGATACAGATCTGTCTGCGGATGGCTATATATATATATATATATATATATATATATATATATTGATTGTTTAATTACTACGTTTCTGGTCATAATATGATTATACCAGTGCACATTTATATTTAAAAGTGTTCAATACAATTATATTGTAGAACTTTTAAATATTTTCCATTTGTAAACGAGTTATTATGCGACTTAGTTTTCTACCATGAGTGGTGTCTTTAGGCAATTTGCAACAACTGATATTACCGTTTATAATTTTTATTTTTTTTTAATTTTTTTTTTAAGAACGCTCACGTAACGTTGTTTTTTTTAGGAAGGTTAACACTCACGTCGCAGGGAATTTTTGAACGCGAAAGTTACAAAGAAATTATGGCGTTTTCATACATGGTTGCATGAAACTAAAAGATAGTTTTTAGTAGGAATGCAAACGCCATAATTCCTTGTAATTTAAAAAATTGTGTGTTCAGTTATTCCCTGCCACGTGAACGTTAAAAAATAAAAATAAATACCGTTACGTGAGCGTTCTTAAAAAAACGGTAAGCGGTAAATTCAGTTACTGCGAATCGCCTGAAGACATCACTCATGTTAAAAACATAGGTCACGTAATAACTCGTTTACAAACATATATATATATATATATATATATATATATATATATATATATATGCGCGGTTCTGCACACCTTTATAGCGCATGGTCTTCAATTTCTTGTGATGTGTACCTACAGAATGGGTGTGGTTATGACTAACCATTTTCGCCATTGTATCTCTTACCCTTTCTTCATGTGCAGTGTCCCTTCATGGCGTAGGTTATGACTGAATTCATGTTTGTCTTGGCATGTGTCGTTCCCAAATATTTTCCCATTGCTATCTCTTCCATAACCTGCTCTGCCATCCTTTTGCTCAGAATAATCAAGTAGGCCTTGCACTGCCTTCCCTTGTCTCCCTTTCCCTCTATTAGTATAGTGATTATTAAATTCACCAGGCCATCCTTCTTCATTACGTTTCCCACAAACCTCTGCATGTTAAATATGAGTTTTCTCCTCGTTTCCATACTCACGAAAATCTCGTAGTTAGTCACATGCTCAGTGCAAGTTATTCTCAGCATCCTTCTGTAAAACCACCTTTCTTCAGCCTCAAGCCTCTCCTCCTTCCTTGAGGAAATCGTCTAACATTCATTGCCATACAGAAGGACAATCATCACATACCAATCCAGAACTCTTCTTCATTTCCAATGAGATTATCCTGACTTTTGGTACTTTGGTTAGCTTTTGAAATGTATCTTTGGCCATGCTAACGCGTGCTTGGATCTCAACATCGCACATTTCATCCTATGTCAGCATGCTTCCCAGATATTTAAATTTATTTGTTTATTTTAGTTTATCTGCTCTGTAGTTAGGATTTTGTGGTTTTCTTTTTGCTGATGACTATGACTTCAGCCTTCTTGACGTTTATGTTTAGTCTTATTTTCGATTTCTCTTGATACCTTCTGTAAAATGTCCTGCATTTTCTTTTCCGTGTCTGCTATCAGCACAGTGTCATCTGCGTATCTTATATTGTTAAGATTGTGGTCGCCAATTACGTATCTTGGTAAGGGTTTTATTTATCTCAGAATTGTTTATGTTGAATAGACCAGGTGAGAAAACACATCCTTGTCTTACATCTTTTTCTATTTTTGTATACCTGGTGAATTCATTTACTATCCGTACGGAAGCGGCTTGCTGCCAACATATATTCTTGATTATCCTAACGTCTTTACGAAAAGGCGCGGTTTTTGAGCATATCTCTCATGTCTTTGTCAAATTCCTTTGCGTAGTCTAGAGATCAAGCTGCAATTTTATTACTTATTCAGATAGCATTCTGTGCAAGAATATTATATTTGTTCTTCCGCTATCTTTAACAAAGCCACACTGTTCTTGTCCTATTTCTTAAACAATATTGCGGTGCGATCTGTTCATCACAATCCGAATGATGAGTTTTGTTATGTGTCTCATTAAGCTGATTGTTCACTGAAGTTGACATTCCCATGAATCTTGATATAGAAATTGATCAGCTTCGGTCATCCGTTATAATGCCGCTGTTGTAGATTTCGTTTATCATCTCGGTGAACCTGTCTATGCCAAGCTTTCTACGGATATCTAAATCTCTTTGATAATCCCATCGGGTCCTGCTGCTTTATTTCCGTTCTTTTTGAACATTGCCAATTCTATTTCGGTTTTTAATATTTCTGGTCCATCCGTATTTTTGTGAATTATTGTTTGCTCTCTCTTGTCGTGAAAGATATCACCAATATACTCATTTCATCTCTGAAGTATTTTTCTATATTTTTTTATACTATGACACTTAATTTTTATTCTGAAATCTTTATATACAAGCCCATTCCGTAGTTAATTCACTATTCTCTATCCTTCTTGCATTGATTATCTTCATACAGTCACAAATGTTCTTGCCTTCTTTTTTTAATTTTGAATCCAATTACAGCCGTCTCTATTTAACATTATGCATAATTTCGGTTAAATTTTGCTTTGATTTTCCGTCAAACATTATCTAATTAAAAGCGGTATACTGAAAACAAATCACAATTGTTTAAAAATCAAATATTTAAAATACATTATTATATCACCCGTGTCCTAAAATTTTATTGACTCTTTCATGCAAATAATATGAATTTCAAAACAGTATAACAATCCGTGATGATAATTATCATGCGTCAATATTATTGTTAAACTGGAGAGGGATGGGATCCGCCAGCTTAATACGCAAAAGACACGCCACATCACCAAAGCTAATATGAAAATTATTCTGGCGGGTGTGATGTATCAACTGAGAATTATATTAGAAAGAAATTTCGAATATTTATTAACTGTTTTTTCCTTTGCGTTAAAGATTTTATCGTCACAGGATGAAGAGTGTTGAAACCACAGAAATGTGGTATAACAGAATGATACTGAGATTACCATGGACAAAATGTATGCAACGACATAGTTCTATAGACGATGAAAACAAAGCAGAAACGTATACACAACATCAGAAAAATACATTTCAGGTTTCAGGATCACATAATGAGGAAAGATGATTTGGCAGATTTGATACACACATGGCAGATAAACAGTACGAGAGAGAGAGAAAGAGGAAATCAACGCACATCATACCTGCTTACCTTGAGAAAATGGACAATTAGAAATAGTTAAAACTTGATAAGCTTGAGCACATGTAAGGCAGAACAAAGTTTGGGAGATATAACAGAAACGAAAAACCTGTTAAAAGCTAAAAAGAACAGGAAGATTTGGAAACCCGTGATCGGTTATATTCCTGAAGGCATAAGGCACATAACAGAGGAATAGTATCATGTTTGATACAGATAGTCTTAAAATGACATTAGTCATTCCATTAAGCGCCATACGTAATACACGCTTACCTGTTCCTGTCTCTTTCGAAATTTGACTGACTAAGCTGAAAGATTTCCCCGTTGTATATATATATTCAACAGAAAACTGGTAGTCAACCCATAACTGGAAAAAGACGAGATGGATTAATATCTTTTCCAAGGGTATCTGCGCATAAATGAATTAAATGAATTCAACTGGACTTCGAACTCGGCTCTAATGATTTCTAATTCCGAGTTGATCACCATAACATCACAACGCACACACTAAAGTAGTACATATGAACTCAAATAATTAATGCCGCCCAGGTACGAATTTACACGAGATACTAGATTAGCAACTAGGTCACACACTTTTACAGTAAAACTGATAAGATGTAAACGTAATTCAACTCCAACAGCTTCTTTTCTCGTGCTTCCCTACTGTGGAATTCCCTCCCACATGTCTGCCTTCCCGACAGCTACAATCTGTAGGAGTTTAAATGTAAGGTCAATACATACCCTCTATCACACTAACTTGCATCTATTCTCCCAACACTCTCACCATCTACCTAACCCTCATTCTCGGTATCCTTACCCGTCTATCACCCTCCTTCTGAAATTTTCTATGTCCAACCATCCTTTCTCACCACTTTACTCTCTATGTAACCCCCTGCGCAATAGTGGCAGTTAAATGCCTTGCTCGGTGTGAAACGATTATAAAAATATATATATATATATCAAACAAATTTATAAGGACAGAACAGCGCCAGCTAGATAAGTGTCATGGCGTCATCACCCACAACAGAATGAACTCTTTCAACCATTACATATACCTGCCCTCAAAGAGGTTAGTGTAGATAGTCTAAGTAGCCTGGTAGAGTAGCCTGAGGAGAGCGCCCTGAACATAGCTGAGTGTCGTCCACGAACACTGCTACCGTAACGATTATTACGAGTCCCAGTTGGAGGATCGAATTGTAGTATTACATACTAACCTGTGTTATCGTTCTACTAACTAAGTTCCAAGTCTTGTATTTTACCGAGTTTAATATATATATTCGTTATTTTTTATTTTGAATGTTTTGTGTTATTCTTGCTGGACCTTTTACCTGGTCCACGGCTATAAGAAAAAGTATCTAGACGGTCCTCCGCACAGTAAAAAAAAAAACAAAACAAAAACAAAAACAATTGTTTGTAAGCCAAATCAAATAGATTGATAAACACTGGTGGAACGACATTAATTCTTATTTTTAATTACAAAAATCCTGTTGAACGTAAATTTTAGGACCGCATTTCCCGCCTGTGGAATTCCCTTCCGCATGATTGCTTCCCCGACGGCTATAACATCCAGGAGTTTAAATGTAAGGTCAATAGACACCTCCTAACACACTAACCCTCCCATTCTCTCCAACTCTCCCTCTATGTAGATTCTTACTCGTCTATCGCCCTGTGTAACCTCCTGCGCTATAGTGGCAGTGGAATGTCTTGCTTGGGGTGACATGATTAAAAAAAAATGGTCTATCTGCCAAAATTTCTAATAGTCAACGTATATGGTATTCAAGAGCTTTAATTTATCATAAATTCGCAGCATTTATTTGAGATGCGCATTTTACTTTTAGTTAGTATTATGCACGAATGTTTGTTATAAACGGATAGTAACGCTATTAGCTAACTGAAAACTATTGAACAATTGAATAAAATGAACTTAAAAATGATAATGTTGGTGTAACTACAGATTTCCATAACATTTCACGAGAAATAATTGAGACACTTTCAGAAAGAGGTACGGAAATTACCCGAGATAATTTACAGCAAATGGCGAACATATGACGCCGCATTGGGTTAGCGAAATACATCTTTTCCAAAGAAGGATCTGCAATGTAATCGATCTCGATGTGGCAAATCCACTTGCTCACTTTCTCAATGACAGGATGTAGCGTCCCATTTTATTTCTACAAATATTATCACTATTTTCTACTCCGGCAATGATTCTTTATTAGGTTCGAATTCGACAGAAATTTACTCGGGCTATTAAATTGTTACCTTTTTATCGTCCAAATGGTAAAATGTAACCCTCACTTCTACACTCCAGTTTCTTTTCTCGCACTTCCAACCTGTGGAACTTCCATTTAGTTGCTTAATCAATAGCTAAAATCTCTGAAAGTTTAATTGTAAACCGATTGTCATCTTCTATCTTCTTGATTACCAACTTTCATCTATGTTCCCTTTTTTCTTTTTTCTTACTGTAATTCCCTGCGAATTAGTTACGGTATTGCCTTTCTTAGGATGAAGCGATTATAAAAAAAAAGCATTGTGACTTCAGAACAATCCCCCTTTTTAGAGGGCAAGTTGACTCAAAACGCCAGAATACTAAATAAGCTTAAAATGCCATCGACTGAACATGAGAACATCGAGGAAAAGTAAAAGGAAAAAAGCAATCAAATTAATAATGATACTTATATGAGAAAGAAAAATGATAATTTTAACAAATTTAATGAGAAAATTGAGCCTGAAAAAGTTAACATTAAAGACAAGAAAGATAATCCAATGACTTTTTAGTGAGAATCAATTCACAGAGCGATAGATAATAACACCTACTAAATGATCAAATTTGATTATAGTTAAAAAGGAAAGATAATTTTTGAAAGCCATGATCACTAACATCTTAAAGGGAAGCAGCCCATAAAAAAGAAATCGCTCACTTCTTTTTCTTCTGATCAATAACTATACATTTTATGTATATCAGTCAGTTAAAGTGCCATACGTGATACACGCTTGGGCGATTATGTCTCGAAAGAGACACGACTGACTGGGCAGAAGATTATCCCGCAGTAGGTTGCCATTGCTTTCTGCGGTAGACTGGTTGCCGACCATGGCTATAGAACACAATCTGCCCTGCAATTTAACCCATAACTGGAAGGAAGACACGGATTAATACCTTTTCCAAGGGTATTTGCGCGTAAGTGAATACAATGGATTCAACTGGCATTCGAACTCGGCTCCTCGGCTCCTCGGCTCCTCGGTCCGAGCCGATATCCACTGTACCACAACTAGTGGGATTATTCTTTTACATACCGTTTCATTTGTTTTATATTGTATTTCTTCAGTGGATTAAAGTATAAGAAAAATGTCATATTTTCTCGTCATGTTCAAATTGTGGGTCTTGTAGATCTAAAAATGTATTCTTTTTTATTAAAAGAACAAAACAGCGACACAAAAATGAATTAAACACGCGAGTAGTAACTAATATTATGTATTACCAAATAAAAAAGTGCGAGACCAGAGGATAAGCTACTTCCAGTCTGATCACTACCTCCATTAGTGGCCGCTTGGGAATACAAAATTTTGGAAGCTGGGAGGTGCGAGTTGATAATGTCTCGGAAGTGTTAATCAGGGAACCAGTTGGTTATATTCACTAACGCTAAAATACTCGTTGTAAATATATGTTTCAAACTCTCCTGACACTAGCTATATATTAATTAGTATGACTTATTTCACGAAATTATGATTATATATATATATATATATATATATATATATATATAAAACAAATTTTTGGTGGTAAATTTGAGAATATCAAGGAGATTTTCCTTAGTAATGTCTATCCGGAAGCCGTTATTAATTATATTATTAATAAGAATTCTAGGGACTTTTATTCTCCCAAATCATGGGGCCTTCTACGTGTCCGGTTTATTTCTATGGATTCTGGTTAAGGGCTAAAACTTTGTTAAGAAGGTTAGCAAATCGTGCTTCTCTGTGTTGTATTTTTCGGACTAGGTCTGCGTTTATGTCGTTTCGTAAGGATGAATTGCCCTAAATCAAATTATGTAATTTGTTATATAAATTTAATTGCCCGTGCGCTGCCGGTTATGTGGGGCATACAAACTTACATTTGGAAATCAGAATTAATAAACATGTCCCTTCAAAAATACGTCTTTGCAATATAGTTTACATGTGTTATCTTCCCTCCACAAACACAAAATCAGCTATTGCTCAACAATTAGTAGAGAATAAAGCCTGTGCTAAGTCGTATAGGAAAGAGTGGTTAGATTTCTTTACATATAACTAGTTCCAATAATCATTTAAATATATTGGAATCAGCCTGTATATATTGACGTAAACCATCTCTTTGCCGGCAGAAGCATATCGTGAAGACTCTACATTTGTTGGGTGCTATTTTATTTAAAGTGTCCCTCGTGAATTATTTACACTTGATTTCTTCTCTCCTCATTATAAGTGTGTATACTTATATGTATATTTATTTTAACTTGTTCCCCGTTTTTTGCTCTTCATTTTCATTGAAATACTTTCCGTTTTATTTACATTATAAACGATTTTCTCCAGATGAGATATTGGACGAAAGCACCTTAGGGACTGTCAATAAATTCCTTTATATATATATATATATATATATATATATATATATATATATATATATATATATTACTAGACTTGTAGAAGATATATATATATTACTAGACTTGGAGTTATATGCGTTCTACAATCAACAGGTTTATATTACAGTCTGACCGTTTAAGAGGTTTGAATTTAGGTTCACACAAGGTTCGTGACATTTAATTTTTATTTAAATAGCCACAGACTATATAAAGGGATATGAAATCAAAAGGACGTAAGTCATAATTTTTAATAGTAATATTTGCAGATAAAAGAAAGAAAGAAAGAAAGAAAAATAAAGGTGAAAAATATGGGCGTGAGAAAGAGAGGTGGAGACATAAACCGGAATCTGTATCAACCTGGATATAAGTTTTGAAGTAAATGTTCTTTTCTGTGGCGGCATATTTACATCATGAAATCGTAAAGTTAGTCATTAAATCATTAAACGGTTTTTGTGATTAGCAAATTAAGGTTATTTATATGGTTTTTTTTTAAATGAATGCTTTACATCTGTCTTCTTTCGTAGGATTTGCTTTTGGCGACGATATTACAGGTATGAATTACGGTATTGTTATAGGTTTATAATTTCGAATAATATGTTGATGAAGCAGTGATTTGGCTGTATTTACTGTTGTTTAAAATAACCAAGTAGTTCATTTTGAGAAGTGTTTGAGAATTTCAAAATTAAATACATTAATGCTTTAGAAAAAAGTTAACTCACCACTAGTTTGGAATACTCCGTTAATTATATAGTTTGCAGAAATAAACAGAAATCACGTAAAATTAACATCATTTGGTAACATCTAACGTTACATCATTTGGTAAAAAAAAAATTATTTGAAAATCTTTTATTATAGTAAGACTATTTCTTGGCCAGCTGCTATTATCAGGGTCCATCTTTTTCTGAATTTTTCTTTCATTATAAGTAATTGCTTATATATTTGGTTTTGGTGTCAGCGTGATAAGAAATAATATTAAGAGAAACATTCAGACTACATAGATTCGGAAGCAATCTGTACAGCGGTTACTTCTTACAGTCTTACAGGGACATATAAAAGAGAGTGACCGGAAGAAGATAGACGAGGTGATAACTCGTTTGTTTTAGTTAAATGTTATTTCTTTTAAATATTTTTATTTGAAATATCTTGCTTCTTAATTAAATACCTTTATTCATAATTATTGTTGTTATTGGACTAGTTAATTATGTTAGCCTCAAATATTTCCCGATGCAATAGGTAGCTTTCACATGTATTTTATAGCTTTAGATCTCACAAAGTGTTGATTCAATTATTAACTTAAGAATTATGAGTCATCAGAAAATTAAAATCGCAAAAGATTCATGGGTTCTGCTACGTTTTTATTTGTAATGGTCATTTAATTGCAATTTTGTGTCTTCAATCGGTGCCCTCGTGACATAGATTAAACCATTTTGTTGTCATGGTCTCTTCCATTCACGGTTTCTTGTTTGTTTGTTTTTTGCTTTTTCACGTTTCAAATAATTTATTTCTCGTCTACATAGATAAAATATCGATAGGGTTTTTTTTTATTATTATCGATTCTTGACTTCGAGAAACTACATTACTTTAAGCAAATTGATTTTTTTTGCCATACATTTCAAACTGCCTGAAGCTAGGTTCCCAGGAGGAGCAATATTGAACCGTAAAACAAATAATGAAATCTTCTTTAGACCTACATTAGAAAATTGCATTAATTCAACAAGCTTAAGAAGCTGTGATGTCTCAATCCAAAAAGGAATCGATGTTACTACAGAAACTTATGCCAAACCCATGAAACAGAACAACAATTTTTCACATCTTTTAGAAAATCTTAAATATTTCTTTTGTATTTAATTCAATTGAGATTAGGTTTTATGTTTAGGGTTTATAAGATATATATATATATATTCTATTTGTGTGGAGTAATCATCTGCTCCGTCAGTCATGTCTTTTTCGAGACATGATGGTCCAAACGTGTATCACGTATGGATTTAACTGATATTACGCAAAAGCGTTGAAGCCTAATGAATATCAGCTTGGAATGAGAAATCAAATAGCCGAGTTCAAAGCCAAGTTGAATTAAATACATTGACTTTCCGTGGAAAAGGGATTTATCTATATATTCTCTCTCCAGCTAGGATTTGGGTAGCAGGATATAATTTGTTTTAAAGCTATGCTGAAAACCAGTCTAGTGCAGAAGGAAATGGCAACACAGTCCAAAAAATCTTCTGCCTAATACGACATGGATAAGAAGAGACATAATAACCAAAACCTATATCAGGTATGGCATGATCATTCGAGAATTCGCTACATCTTTTGTTTATACAAGTGTTCGCAAATTTGCCACTTGCTAGCGTTAACATATACAGTTTAACATGAAAAAACAAAGTCCAATACAAGGTTTTCATAAAGTCTTTTCAAAATTAAAAAAATGTATTACAAAGGCAGTTGATCAAATATCTTAATCAGTAGTTATCAAAATTTTTATGCAAATCGCGTTTGTGAATTTCAGATATCTTTTTGATAAAAGAGATACAGTTAAATGAATATATAAAAATGGCTAATGTTCAAGAAAAAGAACAATATGTGTCATTATTTATTGAAACAAAATGAGATACGCAGTCTCAGCGAAACTAGAGCCATATCCGTCAATTCGTACATGGCATAAGAAATTTATAGAGATAGGGACCTTGTTAGATAAAAGAAGGAGAGGACGACAGCTGGGGAAAACATCGCTCGAGTAACATATTGATGGCCACATGCATCTACTGGTTTTCATTTGTGTATTAAATTAGTAAAAAAATAATATCTATTCATTTTGAAATAATTTTCACACGTTTGGCAGTTAATTTGTTATTGTAATTATTTTTTCAATTTTTCAGATGACGGTCTTTATATACACGCTTTATTTTAAACACTGATTTGAAAAGTAACGTTTTCGATAAGAATGTGCTGGATAAAAAATATATCAATTAATTCTTCAGGAATAGTTATTTAACAGCCCAGCTGCAGTCACTCTCTCACCCGCGTGATGTGCTTCCCTGTGCCTCTTCTACAAATACTTTCCCGGCTTCTACTCTAATGAACTTTGTTTACTGGTGCCTACTAGGTATGAATTTGCAAGAGATACTAGATTAGTAAATAGGTCTCACTCTTTTACAGTGAAGCAGATAAAATGTAACCAAAATTTCTACTCTAACAGCTTCTTTTCTTGCACTTCCTGCCTGTGGAATTCCCTTATATATACTTGCTTACCCGACAACTACAATCTCTAGGAATTTAAATGTAAGGTAAATAGACATCTATCACACTAACTCACATTCATTTCCTCACTCTACCCATCTACCCAACCCTCATCCTCAGTATCTTCATCCATCTACCACCCTTCTTGGTATCTTATTCTTATCTCCTATAACTAACCACTCTTTCTCAGCACTTTCCCCTATGTAACGCCCTGCGCAATAGTGGCATCGGAATGCCTTGCTTGGGGTGAAATGATTTAAGAAAAAACCTGTGTGTGTGTGTGTGTGTGTGTGTGTGTGTGTGTGTGTGTGTGTGTGTGTGTGTGTGTGTGTCCGTCTTTTGTGCTCTCTTCCCCATGCTAAGCTCTTCTTATTGGCAGGCCGAAGCAAAGTCTTTCTGGCTGCCTTGTAAAATTTTGCAAAGTAATAACAAAAGAACGATTCCATTTTCATTTAGAATCATCCACTTGGCAATAAATACTAAAGATAGTATGAAATACATAGTTTCAATCTACAGGGTGAGAAGGATAAATGGTCGCTATTGGCCTTGTAAATTTTTCCAAAGTAATAATAACAAAAGAACCATTCCATTTTCATTTAGACTTATCCACTAAAAATAGGATTAAATACATAATTTAAAAAATAACTACAGTAGCGTAATAATTATGACCGGTAGTGTAAGTTTATAAATAATAGAACACAGACATAAATGTACATGTGCCTGAAGTCGTGATGCTGAAGGTAATATCAATCAGCTAAGTGACAAACTTTTACTAACATTACTTTTATATATGTAAAAAAAAGACATTATGTAAAGACAAAAATAATGGATGCAATTATAAGAGAAAACCTTTTATGCCAACGAATTTCTTTCCCTGAGGGAAATATATCAAGGCAAGTGTAGATGTTTAGTAACATTTCTTTATACATCGAAGTAACACGGAGGAAAAGTTTGATAAATGTTCAAATTTTACATAAGTGATACGCACTGAAAAATTCTACAATCTGTCTCTACATTGACTACCACCCATTTACCTTTGTGGAAAACATGAATCACAACCCCGCTGTTATTTGTTAAATACTTTTACTTTAATCAGGAAATATCATCTTTAATCTTACAGAATTGTTAAAGTAATATTCACTCTCAAAAAATTAATATTCTTATAATAATAAAGTTTGATATTCAATGACCCACATAGATGTGCGAGGCCAAAAATGATAAAATCAATCAATGAAATTCTTAAAACTTCTCTCTAAAAATGGTGAATTTTGGATCACACAAAATGTCCTAATTTTTTAAGATATTAATTTTAAATTTCTTGCTTTTGATGTTGATATGTTTGCAATTAATAAATATTTAATGTTTTATTTCGTTTATTTAATTCATTAAAGTTTTATATTTTTAAAGGTCTTGGGTTAACCATTGTCTTCTCTATTTTTAAATGTTTATATTGGCATTTATTTGAATAAATAACATATTCGTAAATATATATAACTTAAATTAAAATGTTGCAAGATTTGATCATTGAACTTTAGAAACATTTGTGTCTAAGGAAATACACTATGCTCAATATCAAAATATTAGTTGAAGCCATTCTGTTTAAAACTAATTTATCAGTTTTTGGTTAGTTTCCTCCTGTTAAAGTAATATTTCGAAAATAAAGATTTATACATATTTTCTTTTATTTGTTTACTGAGAAAGTATTCATGTATTACCATGTTTAATAATGATGATACAGTTAACGTCTTTGAATGTCGTAATTGTCCAAATAAATATCGTCAAAGTTTGGCCAAAGGAAGGCACATCAACATCTAGTTGGATGAGATGATAAAAATTATTCAACAGAGATGTCTACAGTATTCATCAAAACATAGAACGCAAAAAACTAGTTATATATGTGAGGTAGAGAAAATGGAAGGTTTAGGTAACTAGAAACAAAAAAAATAACAACTGTGCTTTACGTTTGCTGGAATACCAGGCTATATTGTTGTCACACTTTGAAGAATGTTTCTTCTAATTTTCATCAAAAGCCTTCCTGGTGTCTTTGACAGATTTATTTATATATATCTTTATAGTCAGTCTGGTTGGGTCGATAAGACTCATCTGGCAACTGATATGAGAAGTGACCTCACAATGTAATGTGAACTAGAGCAAGGAATTTACTGATAATTTTAACTTCTCCAAAACTAAAGTGCATTCTATTAATCATCTGAGAGAAATCTGTAAATAAAACATTAGTTGGTGGTAACTTTCTGGAGAGGCTGATACTTGTGCTATATATCGAGATATTCCTGTCAAAATTCAAATAATAATATGCAATGTTATCGGTCTTGACAAGACATCTATGTTTCAATCACTTTATCACCGCTCTAACAGTTTCGGTTAGAATTTTCTATAAATATTCTCACGAATATTCTTCGGATGACAATTTCTGTTTGGAACCAGGACTTCAAGAATTTAAGTGCAGTATTAAGATGTAAGTTGGGTTGGTGTAATGAATATCGGTTCGGAATGAGAAATTCTAGAGCCGAGATAGAATTCTAACAGAATTTATTGCATTAACTTACGCGCAAATTCCCTTAGCAAAGGTGAATTCATCTCTTCTACTTGCATGGTTTGAATATCAGGACAGCTTGGGTTCTATAACCTTAGTTGTAACCAGTTTACAGCAGAAAAAATGTCAACTTACCGAGGGAAAATTATCTGCCTAGGCCGGAATATATTGAAAGAGACATGATAGCCAAAACGTGTATCATGTATGACACTTGACTGACTGACTGACTAGTTCGTCAGTTAAGTCACATTATTTGACTGTTGAAATTGAAAAGCAGGACGCTAACTTATATGTAAATAGTTTGTTAACTTTTTTATGTCCCTTGTGCTTTTACCTTCCGGCTTATTGTTTTTCTGCCAAATGCGATATTTAGACTTTCAAATGCGACAACAGTCTTCATCTGTCACTGTGAAACATTATATATTATTGTCCTCTCTGCATATTTCACTCTCACTAACCCCTTGTGTCGTAGTGTCTTTGCTTGGGTGAAGTAATTAAAATAACGTCGGGAAAGAGACAAAAAAGTACCAAATCATTTTCCAAAATAAAATTGATAAATAGTTGCATGGAATTTGAAGCGATATCCATACGACAAAGTTTTATAACTTTGCAACTTATTTGGATTACCTTGACTTAAGAAAGATAAAAACGACCAATAAATGTTTATTTCCTCCTCTACACATACGCTTTCCCGACTTTTTTTGTTTTGTCTTCAAGGAAACAATTCAATAAATGTAAAAGAGGTTTTGTTTATATTTCCCTAGAGAAAGCTCAATCGTTTACTATTAAATATACGAAATCAATTTCTAAGATCGTTACGATTGGTTTATTTCTTTTGTCTTTTATTCAATATTCTATTAGTGGAAAACCATTTTGATTTGTTTCTTTAATAAATTATATACAAACACACAGAAAAGAGGACGGGTAAGTGCGGAAATAGAGAAGCTTTTTAGAAATACGACTAAATAGTCGATTTATTTAAGAGAGTATAATGACCACACGTAAATACGCAAGTGAATATGTTTTTATAATATGTATGAATACAGAAAAAGGTATATTGCATTCTCTTTCTCTACCTCAGTATAAAATGGCACACGCACACACACACACGCACACACACACACACACACTAAGACAGGCACACACACATAAATGATGCAATGGATAAATTGTCGCTTAGAATCTATATGAATGAAAATAATGCTGACATTTCATTTTAACAGACATATTTAACAATATTACACAAAAATATATTGAAATAGTGACAATTACATTTTTCAATTAAACCGACAGTGGCTTCAACCACAGCCGCCAGGTGACTTCAGGATCTTCTGCATCTAATCCTGGTGATCTCCTTGTTTTGTGAATGCTGCCACCAGTATGTGTTGGACTTTTTGTTATATTTTATACTGTGCAGACCCCTACGAGTCAACTCATTTTATAGTTCGCCAATAGAAGGCTTAACGAATCAGGAAGCTCAAAATATTCAATGCAACGTGTATAAAAAGTGGTCATATCTTTCCGAGTATTGAAGTTCAGATCCGATTCTGGAGAATGTCTGATTCGAGAGGGATGGTCTTTGACGTTGTTTCATTGAACAAATTACGTGCGAAGAGGATAATCTATATCCATATACTATGACAGACATGGTCAACAGATGACAAGAGAATACTCTATATCCAGGAACGTTGTAAACATTACCTTCATCATGAACTGTTGTTACTATAATATACATTTCGAAGATTGATTCTCTGTTAAAATCAATACATAAACTGATCCCTGCAATTGATGCAATTATGGCGAATTTAACCAACAGTCTGGACTTTAGTTCTTCTTTGGTGGTAAAAGGCGTTTTTATATCTCTTGGTCAAATGCTTCCCACACATGATGATAAGTGGGCTTGAAGACTGTGGGATTACATGGCCAAATGTTACGTGTGTTGTTGTTACAGAAATTTTCAAACTGGGTTCTCTTCTTTTCCCGTAAGTAGGCTGTTTGTTTTCTGCCCGTTTTACATTCACTGTAGCTCCTTGCATCTTAACATCATCATTGAAATGGTATGTTAAATTAGAAAATGTTTATCTGTGACGCGATTCGTTCGTCAGGACTTCACCAGTCAACATACTGAATGGGACTACGTAATATGCACACATATCATGAAAATCTAATAAAAACACATGCAGGCATAAGCAAATAAAATTATTTCAAATATAATTTGTCGTACAGGACATGCACCCAATAATGAGAGAAGAAAATGTATGGATAAACGTTGTGTTCACAAAGAAATAAACATAAACTTTTGATGACAGTAGGGACATGCTGTCATCAGAATATATATATATATATATATATATATATATATATAATTAATGTGAAGAAAGAAAAAAGTGTGTTTAATCTAACGTGTTTCATTTAACAATTTTCTTCAGAGTTTTTTGAAAGACGAATGATTTATAAATCCAAGAGAGACTATGTTGATTGAGGTATAGTTTCATTGGTCAGAAACGTGTCACGTGTGATAAAGCAATGCATGAATATTACATGTAGAAATAATATCTTGTGTCTGTTAAAGTGTGTGTGCCAACGATTAATAAAAACATTAGATATTTATTATGAATGTAAGTATATGAAAGCTAAAATAATGTGTGTTAAGCGCATCCAAACCATAGACGAAATAAGTGTGTGTATATGTTGATAACATTAGTATGTGTGAATGACAGTGACGAAATATGTTTCCGTTCAAAATACTTAACAAGTATTTTATGCATATGTCAAGTGATGGAAATAAATTTTGAAAAATAAAATGAGGGAATCAGTTATGAATGTGTGTTGAGAGAAATCATGTGCGAATGTATGAGTCAGTAAAGAGGTATTCTTGTGAGAAATGATTGAGCTAATTTCTATTTAAAGATAAGGTAAGAGAATCATGTATGTATGTATGTATATTATGGCAGTCATGCATGAAAGTGTGCGTATATAAGTATGAATATGAATGTTCTAACGTAATAATTAATAATAAATAGTGATTGTTCTATTTTTATATAGAGCACTGTTTTAAATTAATGATTCGAACGTTGCAACAGATATTAACCACTTAACTCATAAATATGCCGAAATATATCCTCATACCTACCAAATTACTCTATTTTAACATTATATATATATATATATATATATATAGAGAGAGAGAGAGAGAGAGAAAGAGAGAGATAGAGACAGATAGACAGACAGAGAGTGATAGAAAGAGAGTTGTCTTTGTATCTCACTTGGTTCCTTAGTACGTAGGTTACATTAATCTATGACCATACCTTATAATTTTCGACCGTTTTGGTTTGATTTCACGGCAAAAGTAATATCGGAAGATATGTTGTGTTTAAGAAAAAGGAAAATAAAGTTGAAAGAAATAAAGAGGATAAAAGGATGAAAGAAAGAGAACATCATTGATAAAGAAAGACAGTGAAACTTTCATCGGTTTTACTAGTAATAATTAATTTTCAAAGCAAATATTATTTGCTAATTACCTCACAATTCAGGTGCTTCAATCAGAAAAAATATATGGCTTTGCTTCTCTGAGTTAAATACTGGTGTCTGAACTTATGGTATTATTTCTGAAAGCGTCCATCCAGCCTAAGCTAAGAATGATGAACCTCGCTCTGTTGCTTTGGCCATGAAGACATTTTGACTGGCTTTGGCATACAGATCTTCAACACAAGTTGATATTTATGCATGACTATTGGAACTGATTCTGTCTTCTTTATCGAATCCATGAAAATTGCTTTGGAGAATTTTTCTCTCTGTTACCCAGATTTTATGTATTAAAGCGCATGACTAGATTGACATGAATGTCATATAATTTTACAGTTGAATTGGCGTGATATAAATCCAGGAACTTAGCTAACATTTTTATAGTACTTCTTAACAGTGAAACCGTTTTCCAGCTTCTTACTTTCTAGCCCAAATTTATCTTAAAATTTTACATGCAGTGTCAATCGTTATTTACTGCCTTCTTGATACCCACTCTTAATTGGTCTGGCTCCTTAATAATGCTTTTATATTTCTTATTCTTTTACACTCATTAACTTCCTGTCTCTCAATTACTTTAGTAACTTGCTTATAGGTGAAATGATTATCTATCTATCTATCTATCTATCTATCTATCTATCTATCTATCTATCTATCTATCTATCTATCTATCTAGGCGTTGTGTAATTGTTAGTATGCTTGTCCCTCAAGAATATTTACAACTGTGTAGTGAGTTCGATCCTCATTGGTACCCATACTTACGGCCTTGTGCCTCATCTATGCGTCGCTTAGAAAATCATATATATATATATATATATATATATATATATATATATATATATATATAGTTGGAATAATGATTCAAGATTATTCTGTCCTACCATAACTACCTCGACGGTAATTAACATGAGCAAGGAAGTATGTAGTTTTCTCTCAGTTAGCATCATGAAAAACATTTATTAGGTGGCGCACTTTAAGTCTACAAAATCAGTTATATTATCTCTCTTTCTGGCTTCTCCCTCTCGCTTTCAGATGTAGTCGAACGTAAAGTACGTTGCTGCTGAGAGCGCGTTTGCTTCCTTGGTCTTCTGTTGAGTTTTGATCGCTCGTACACACGCAAACACACTTGTTACTCAAACAGTATCTCAGAAACTCATTTTAATATCTCCTTTCAGTGTTTTTTTTTATTTTGTTCAAACTGTGTTCACAGCAAATTGATTTGTTACTACATGCATTTCATCATATATTGTTTTCTTTTTTTTTTCCGGACTCACTCTAGTCTATCAGTAATTTTTGCTAGACTAATTTTCCAGGGACTCATATATATTTACTATGAAATATCTATAAACATAATAACCAAAGCGTTTATATACGAAAAAAACTAATAGATACATGAGTTTAAATAGTAACTGTAAATAATACCTACTCCATATTTCCCATCTTGAGTCAGCATTAAGTTTCTATTGTAGCCCTATTCTATATGCCTTCGTTAACAATTTACTACGGACGAAGCACCGAAAAGGATGTTAAAATTTTAAAGTGATAAATGTGTTTCTTCCCTGGCTTCCGTCACATGTCAGGAGGCTAAATCGCCTCGCAATAAGTAAAATGTTTCCAATAATTTCGTCTTCGATACAACGAAAATATAGCGCAGCTGTGTTTTATTTAAAGATATTTCAATGCTGAAGGTGCTTATGTAAAAAAAAAAAAAGAAAAAAGAAATCTGCTATAGATTTACCAAACCCTTTTTGAACTGTACACTTCCAAACGATACAGGCGAACTTAAATGTGCATACTTGGTTAAATTCTATGAACTTAAGCAAATATCACAGAGTTTGTGCACGTTACAAATTCAGAGAATTTTAAGCATATGTAATGTCTGTATGTAAACACATCTATATCTGTATCTAATATATCTCTGGTCGATAAATAGTTATTTAATTTTAACTCATACGAACTATTTCCACGGAAAGTCATTATATGTTATATTATATTAGGTATCGCTATGTATCACTCTTTGAAACAGATTATAATTGATATGAATTTAAGTATAGCAATGAATGATTATATTTACGAAAACGCATCTTTACAATTTCTGTTCACTTTAGGATCGTTCAAAAGATAAGCGAAATACATGAAGCAGTAACTATAGAATAATAAAAAAAAATAATTAAATTAAATTGTACTACCCAGTGCTTTTACAATAATAAAAAAAAGATTCCAGATCGGTTGCGTGGTGGGTATGTATACGTGTAGCATGCTTGAAATAATGCAGTCAGGGATAAAGTTCGTATATGCGATTTTTGTTTTTAACGTAAGTATAAAATTTCATTTTTTGAAATGATTTCAACCAATGCCAGGTAAGACCACCACGGCTGCGCATTGGGTTACAAAGAAAAAACAAAACACAGGGGACGTCGAAGAAATGATAAAAGAGGGACGTAAATCAAGTAGATAGAAAATGGTAATTGATCTTTCATTCAAAATTTTAATGATTGTAGCTATCAGGGAAGGGAGTTCCACAGAGAAGAATATTATGAAATAAAATTGTTAGAGTGAAAGATGCGATTACATTTAACTATTTCGATGGTAAAAGAGTGGGACCTAGATGCCAATCTAGTAAAACGAGTAAATGCATGTGGTCGGGGAACAATGAAAAATTGCTCGTCACAGCACTTGTAGGAAAGTACATGTAGAAATTATACCAGTGATTTTTTGTGAGCGTGTGCGTGTTTAAGTTTTAGCGGGAGTGTGTGTTTGTTTCTGTGTGTATTTTGTCTGATAATCACTTAAGGATACTGAGCATGCAATGCTGTGTTCTCGGTTAACAGCATTTACTCCTTATATATCATTTTATACTAACTCAAATACAAATGACTCATAAATTGAAATATAATTATTAATTTGATACTAATTTTTCCACTTACATGGTTAGCATAATATTAAAAATATCGAAGAAGCCCCTTCCGTGTTTAGTCAATTATTACTTACTTGTGTAGTGATGTTGCATTCAAAAAAAAAAAAAAAATAGAAGCTCCAGAGCGAAGTTTCATTAGAACTTGTAAAATATAGGAAACATTCAGAAAACCGATATATATTTATGTATGAATACATATATCTGTGGAATACATATGTCTGCGTGCTTATTGTGCTTGACTGCCCATATTAGAGATAAAGACAGAGACAGAGAGAGTGAAAGAGAGAGTGAAAGAGAAAGCGAATTAATAGTGCTGTATATATACTGAAATTTATTCAAAATGGAGATGCTGGGCAGCCTCGTCTTATTTGCGAAAGACCTAAGAGTATTCAAGATATACAAAGATTGAAATGGGCGTAAGAGCAGGATGAGTCTTTTATCTCGGATCTCTTCTACTTTGTAAAGCGAGACTATGCTGAAAATCCTAGAAGTTATACCAAAATTCGTCATCGGAGGCAACAATTTAAATAATATAATGTACGCAGTTGATACAGTGCTGATTGCAGACACGGAAAGGAAACTACAAGTCTCCTACAGAATTAGCATAGTGAAGGAATCATTCCAGAAGTTGAGTAAAGCAATAAGAAACAGGACAGTTTTACTAGAAACAAAGAAGAGAGTACTGGATTGTTGAATCATGTATTTTCTTCAAAATGGAAGTGAATGCTGAACAATATAATCGATGATAAAGGAAAAACTTGAAGCAACTGAAATGTTGTTCTAAAGAAAGATGCTGCGAATATCATAGATCGAGCATTTGAGCAATGATGAGGTTTTCGAAACGATGGAAATGAAAAGCAAATTAATAATGAGAATCAAGAAGAGACAGCTAAAGTTCCTGGGACATGCAATTAGGAAGGAGCGTTTGAAGAACATGATACTAACAGGCCAGATAGAAGGAAAAGATAGTGGAGAATGTAACGGATAACATATTTGAAGGACTTGATAAGTTGGATGATGGAACGAGGGTTGTATGGTGTAAAAGAAGAAAGCGTGCTATGAGCCATCCGGGTTAGGGAGATGTGGAAAGCCATGATCGCCTACATCCTGGAAGAATAGGGAACAAAAAAGAAGAATATATAAATTGGTTGTTTTACTGCGTGCATATTTTCAAGATTTTAAGTTTGTAGTATGTGCTGACGTATGTGGATGTACGTGTCTAGGTATATATGCGTGAACCAGTTTATATACTGAGAGTTAATAGAGAGATAGAGAGAGACAGGAAGGCAGGTAGACAGACAGGCTGACAGAGTAAAAATAATAACCATTATCTAAACTTATTTATAAATGGAACTTTGTCTGTGTGTGTGTGTCTCTGTGTGTGCGTATCCGTCACCTATAGACTCCGAAACGGCTGAACCGATTTTCTTGAAAATTTACACAGTTGCACTATAAGCGTCTGCGAGTGTTCTTAGCTAGGTTTTGTGTCGAGATACCCCCGAAAGATATCGAAAGGTTGCAGTTCTTACAACAGTGCAGAAAATCGATAATTTATATATATATATATATATATATATATATATATACATATATATATATATATATATATATATATATATATATATAAGGCAAAATGTTTGTGTGTGTGTCTGTTTATCTGTCTGTATGTCCTTTATACAAACAAATCCCTAATTTTTAAATTTTTATCCGATTCTCACCAAAATTCACACAAATATTCTTTAGGCTAAGCCTGAGCTCTAGGAGCATGGATTAGTTTTAAAGCTTTCATTACACCCGAGCAAAGCCGGGCTATATAGTTAGTGCTTGATATTTAATAACCTTTGATTATTTCCGAGCATAGAGACGTTACTAATGCGAGTTAGCAAAACAAGGAAGGTACTATTAAATCAGATTTCTTACTGTCTTATATTATCGGGGAAAAAAAAATGTCAGATGTTAATTTACCAAACAAATTTTACGAATATGATCCCATTTTTCTTTGAGAAAATTGTGTTGATAATTTGCAAATCATTGTTTGCAATTTGAACATTTTCCGTTCGGCAATTCTATTTTTATGTTTTGTGGTATATTATTGCTTTTTCTTTGTTTTTTGTTTGTCCATGTGTCTAGGATTTTAATGTCAGCCATTGATAATAAAGAAAATGATGCTCTCTGCTTACTCAATTTACAATTCGTGTCAGTTTCTTCAAATTATAAGGTTAGACATATAACCCATAGATGAGGCTAAACATAACACAGGTTTTGAATATACATATTTGCCTTTTCTTAATTTTTACCAGACGTTTTTATTATTATGCAAATATATTTTTCTGAACCTCGCTAAAATATTTTCAATAAAGTAATATCTCTCTCTCTCTCTCTCTCTCTCTCTATATATATATATATATATATATATATATACCGAGCGCCCATAACTCAGAGGTTTGTCTAACCGTACTGATGAGCCGTGATATAACGAAACAGATCTGTCTGCAGATGACTATATATATATATATATATATATATATATATATATATATATATTGGGTAGCAAAATTATTTAGCACATCGTTTTTTTTATAAATTTCACAAAACAAAAAAGGTTAAATGTAATTGAGATACTCTGCAAATATTTTAATGAACATTTTCTAACTATACAGAGATTAAATTTGAGTAACATTGTTTTCAATTACTTTTCTTGCCAATTTGCTAATTTGATTTCGTGCAAAAATAATTAACACGATTTGGTAGTATTTATTAGCATATTTTCTGTTCTGCCTTACAGACTCTTGTGATTTACTGTAGTTTTCAAAGAGTATCTGGCACGGAGAGTTTAGCAGTTTCACTTATACTTTTTGTGTTTAGTTCCTTCATATCATTTGGATCTCTTGCGTGTCATCAAATCTTCAAGATTTCCATAAATATTCACACAGATTGAGACCCAGTGATTGCCTAGGCCATTCCAGAATATGAATTCCATTTTCAATGAACCAGTCTTGTTGTATTGCAGCCAAGTGCTTTAGATTGTTGTCTTGTTGGAATGAAGATTTTTGGTAAATCTTCACAGTTGTTCCACTTTAAATAGTAAAGAGTATTAAGTGTAAGCACGTTTTTAATTTGTTTGTATTTTACTGCATTTATTTATTATTCGATGCTTTCTATTTTTCCTAGTCGGTTATACGAAAACTAACCCCAAAACATTACCCTTCAACCCAAATATTTGACTGTTTGGCTGATAATTACTGGGTTGTATTCAGATAATTTTTCCACGATACTAGGCTGCACATGTGTCCCCAAAAGCTCAATGTTCGGGTGCACATGTGTCCCCAAAAGCTCAATGTTCGTTTCATCTGAAAAATAACTTTCATCTGATTTATGTTCATAATTTTTAACATATTGCAAACTTCTTACACATGTTTAGATTTCAATAGAGGAGTCTTATTGGTGATCTACATCACAGGCCTGTACGATTCAGTGATCTATTAAGTATGTCATTAATTAATTCAATATCGGCGTTTTTTAGATCATTTATCATTTCTCTTCAAATGAAAAATGGTAGTTTCTTAACATTCTGGGCTAAATAGTGTTCAGTAGACTCGTTTATTTACACAGACGAACACGGATTTGAATTTATAGAATAGTAATTTTCCATTTTCGAACGACAACACCTGCAGTAGACATAAGCAAATTTACATTTTCAGAAATTTTTCAATAAACTTTGACATATTTGTGCTCGTTTATCTGTCGCATATCTTTTGACATTTTTTAGTATAAGACCTGTTATCAATAAATGCTGATTGAATGACGTGCTCTTTTAATGCATATACTTAAGAAAAACTTTTAATGACTGAAATACGCACCATATCAAATTATCTAAAATCGTTTTAAAATACAAATTTTACTGTATTACCTGTATAGGTGTTAAATGCTTTTGAACACACTCAAATTCAAAAACTGGCAATAAAAATGCATACAAAATGTAGAAACACGGCCTGTACGATTCAGTGATCTATTAAATACTTTTGCTATATATATTCCCCCCCCCCCCCACGGCAAGTAGTGGAGGCGCCTATAAAACACCGCACACTGGAAAGCACACACACATACGCACACGTACATACAAAATAAGGTAGAATAAATTACAATAACCACGCGCACATAGACACGCACACATGACACGGTCACAGACAAACACACACCACGAAATAAATCAGATAGATAGAACAACAGTAATGAAACTGATACTCTTCAGCCCGGTCAAAGAGTCAAGGGAACAATTAGATCACAATAAGATAAAGCACACAAACAAGCATACTGATATCATCAGACCATAAAGGTCCCAACTAGAATACACACACGTCTACACACACATACACATACAGCAGCTAGAGTACACACATACACACGCACACACACACATACAGCAGGAGCAGACAGCCAGGAATAGCCAATCTTTGAGAGGCCATGAAGATACCCGAACAGACAAAAGCTTCTCTGCCATTCTGAAGATGAGATTTTGATCTCGAAATATCAATGTTTAATAAGTAGGTAATAACCAAACACTGCTTTACCTTCCATTATTTTACTCAACGCATTGTGACAGACTTCAAGACATAACCCATATTACTATTTTACACAATGCTTCAAGCAAATTACAAAACTTTAATATATATATATATATATATATATATGTGTGTGTGTGTGTGTGTGTGTGTGTGTGTGTGTGTGTGTGTGTGTGTGTGTTGAATTGTGCAGATGCTTAGTGTCAATATTGGTTTTTATTTAGTGGTTTTCTGTTAAAAGATAGTTTAGCAAGCAGCCATAATTGTCGAAAATTGCACAATATAGAGACAAAGATCGAACGTTGATTGGGTTAATGTAGACAGGTTTGTGATTTGACTGCGCTAAGACATGTCGAATTCGAAGATTTTTTCAAGGCAACACTATGTTGTCCACACTCCCCATGAATTTTTCATAGCAATCGGAAATTCACTTTGCACTCATATTAAATTAAAATCCCTGATAACCTCATTGTTTTGCCTTATTGAAATTTCGAAATCGTCGTCACTCCGTTCTGGTAAGTGAAAATCCTCTCCCCAATAATCCTAGATATATATATATATATATATATATATATATATATATATATATATATATGTGTGTGTGTGTGTGTGTGTGTGTGTGTGTGTGTGAAAGGGAGAAACAACTGCAGAGAACACGAAACGATGACCGGCATATTCCTAAATGATAGGGATCTCTGACTAAATGAGGAAGACACTATATACATGGTTCGCTGTGACACTGGAACACTGAAATGAAGGCATGTACGTAATGTTAGTCATGATATTTGTCTTTTTTTTCACATTATACTTGTATGGGCATATAATATTCACTGACGATTTTTTATCTTTCTTCCCAGTGATCTGTTAGAATAAAGCTTCCGTATAGTTATTTTATTTCAACCCATTTGATCAAATATAGTTCGGGTCAGTTTTCTTTCTATTATTTTTCTATCTTTTTTTGGGGGAGAACATGTAATTTTCGATTTTATTGACGTGCTGACTGCCTAACCATCCTGGTAACGTTAATCATGTCTAGCGCGCAATGAACTTTGCATTTTTAAAAAATACCATAGCAATACAAACACAGAAGACCTGTAACTGTGTATCATGTACTCCACAAAGTTTTCGACAATGTACACGCAAATATACTCGCACTTCCCCCCTGTGGAATTCCCTACCGCACGATTGCTTCCCCGACGGCTACAACCTCCAGGAGTTTAAATGTAAGGTCAATAGACAACTTCTAACACACTATCCCACACCCACTCTCTCCAACTCTCTCCCTATGTACATCCTAAGTCGTCTACCACCCTCCTTCTGAAATTTTCCATACCCAATCACTCTATGTAACCCACTGCGCTATAGTGGCAGTGGAATGCCTTGCTTGGGGTGACACGATTAATATATATATATATATATTTAGAGCTGCTTAACAACCTTGACATATTCTAGAAAAACATTAAAATAATCACGAATTTATACTGGCAGCAAAGCGCCTGCATATGGGGAGCAATTATATTTAGCAGATATACACGAACAGAAAGGAATATACACCGGACTTTAGACCAGATTATTAAACTTATGTATGGAGGTCAGAAATCTGCCATGATTCCTGGCAGTCACAATTTTAACAATATAAGACGGGCAAATGTTACAATGTTAATTACAGATATGGAATTCAAACTACAAATCATTGTACAGAATGTAGCGAAGAAAAGAGAGAAAAATAATTAAACAAATTCTACAAAAAAATAAATCTATGTTCATCAGCAAAAATCGAAACCCAAAGGCAAATTACAGGACGTGGATACTAAAATCACTAAAGGGATCAAGTTAAATACCTGGGAAGTGTTTTAGTAGACGTCAGAGAAGTAAGACACTGAGATACGAAGAAAGCATTCCAGAAGTTCAGCAAATTATTGAGAGACAGGAGTATATTGCTGGGAACAAAAAAAAAATGGACTAATACTTAATACGTGTTTTCCTATATGGCAGAGAATGCTTGTAAAACTCCTCAGAGTTGGGGAGATTAGAATCGTTAAAATGTTTTAAGGTTTTTAAAGGGTAAAAACAAAAAGAAATCTTATACTTAACAACAGGAAAAGACAGCTGAAGTTTGTAGGACAAATAATGAGGAAAGGAGTCTTAGAAAATCTTATACTCACAGGGCAGATGGAGTGATACATGGACAAGCGAAACGGCGAGTGACATTCTTGATGGTTTTTAGACAGAAGGATGTGGAGGAAATAAGAAAAATATATTAATAGTTACACGTGACAGGAAGATGTGGAGAGTCATATTGCCTAGGGTCTGATGGGAAATAAAACATCAAAGAAAAAGAATTCGCACAGCAAATCTAATTGCTGTCGTTTTGGTTCAGATGGATGTTGGTTCGAATACTGTAGGAGATCACATATTTTTATTAATAATATTAGCAATAATAATAATAATAATAATAGTTGCCTATATGAAATTTTGTTATTTATTATATTTTATTGTAAACATGAATTTTTCTTCGTATTATTATTTAATTTTTTCTGTTTCACCTTTGAATTGTTCTGATAGATTATTCAAGTAGTTTTCTTATTATTCATATTTCCCTTAGTTATCGATATTTCGAAAGAATTTTCTTTATAAAGCAAGACAATTTTTCTTAAAAATAAAACCAAGCAATATGACAGAAAAAACGATACAACAGAAATAAATTCGATATAATGTCTAAGATATTCTTTTTTAGAAAGACTACTTTTTTTCGATGACGCTGTTTTCGACAACATTAATGAAAAAAATAACTGAATCTACAGATGGAAAAAATTATTATTTTTAAATTTCATAACAGAATAATCTAAAACTAATGCTAACTTTTTTTTCCATTAATTTTGTTTTTTAACAATTTTTTCGTTACAAGGACTAGTGATTGTTGCAACAACTTTTTTTTATTAAAACCCATCTGTTCAAGAGTAAAAAGGAAAAAAAAAGGAAAGAGAAAAAGACAAGGAAAAAATTTTCAATCTCTATTTTTATCTCTATTTTTCCTTTTAACATAACACTCTAGTGTAGTTTTGCTTTGTTGAGCAGCTGTTTCTTCCAGGTTTTTTTAACCAGCTTGTTTCACTTTGAACTCTAAACGTGTCTCTGTCTACTGTCGCTTGGCAACTTATTTAGGAGAAAGAAATCTTCGAACAACAACCCTCAACTCAAGGTGTTAATCTTGCCGTGAAATGAATGGCTACATGCTTATGACATCACAAACAATCCCCTACAGGCTTCCTAACCCTGTTTGTAATAGACCATTACGTAACATGCCAGGCAAATTATGGTGGACATTTGAACCCGTTCGTCAAACGTGGAAATAATATGAGAATTAAAAATAAACAAATTCCTACACATAAAAATGCATCTTCAAGTCCACACAACCAGGATAATCCTAATTATGGCCCTGCAAATTCTTCAGCTAGATCGATAACCGTACATTTAAAGAAAAAAATTGTTTCGTGAGAAGTACAATGTCGTTATGACTTCATTTCTTTGAAGCGTTACTCAAAACTCACGAAAACATCTCTCGCCAAACATGATATTTGGCGAGTAAAGTTGGGAGATACGATTAGAAAGTATATTGACAAAATAAACTAGCCAATGTAAGAAGGTAAATCATGCAAAATAACCGATTGTGAGAAGCTGAAATTAAATAGATAAATGAATTGAAACCAGAACAGACGAATAAAAAAAAACATGAAAAGGAACCGGATTTAGAAAACAATGCAGTAACATCTCACAAGCCACAGGCTAAACCGCGATACGCAAAAACACTGTGAAGATAAAGCTGAAAGTTCAGAAGTGCTGGAAAGGTGTGATCTGAGTCGGTTACAAGATGGCAATAGAACGAGTTCAAATCACATGAAACAGAGTTATTTTACGGAAAACAAAAAAAAAAGTAAACAGGAAACCGAAGAAGAAATCAAGAGCTATATATTTCAGATAAAAATATTGCAATGGAAGAAAGAAAACAAGTCCCAAAATTACAACCAACAAAGCATAAGCTCGAAACGATTAAGCTCTACAATACAGCACTCAAATTAATTCTGCATGAAGAAAACACTCATATAAATATAAATGAAGCAATACATGCATCACCACAACCTGCCTAAGGTCTTTCCGCAGATTTGGTAGGTAGAGCGTCGATAGCAGCAACAAAAAGATTGAACATGAAATTAAAATTAAAGTATTCTAATAGACAGGTGTAAACCTAACTTCAGATGGCTGGTATTAATTTTAATTTACTAAAATCAGGAGAGTACAAATATTTTTGTCTGGAAAAGTAACCGAAATGATAAAAAGTGGAAAATACATATTCGGATTCAATGGCTGCATAATTGCCTTTGTTGAGAGAAGTCAGTTAATTTAACAAGGCTAGTTAACTAAGTGAAGTCAAAATATTGTCAAATGGGTTTTGTGGATATGTGACCTAATGTTAAATTACGGCCTTGAGGATTTCTTCTTACTGATTGCCAGGAAAGCTGATAAGAACAGGCAGACATGAACAGAGAGTAGCTTTTCTGCCCTTTTATTGGAAGTCGAAATGGTTAAATGATATTACTTACATTTCGAGATGCTAAGGCGTATATAGACAGGGGTAAATGTAAAGTTTGTCCCTAACTTAAACAACCAGATTTTCGCTTTGAATAAAACTGATTTTGAAAATCAAATTCAGTGAGTCGGTACCAGACATGAGTTGAAACAGACAAGCTGAAATAGCCTACCACGATAGATAGATAGGTGAAAGTTGAATAAACCATCGTATCGTTGAGATAACATGACTCGAATATTATCGTGCTATTGAAATACCAGCCAACTGTTATTTTATGTGTCACTTTTGACTTACTTGTATTCTTGTATATATTCGAGACATATAGATATATAAATCTACATCGCGGCGTTGCGGTCTTAAATCTTGTTTTCAGCATATACCGACGTCTTGCGTGTCCCGGTCAACCTCGTCACGTGATAAGCGATCTTGCTATGGCTAATTCGCGATCAACAACATAACGTGAGTGGAATAGACAGATGGTTCACTTGACTCAGCCAAGGATCGTATCATATTTGTTGCCGAATCAAGCAGGATTATACTCTATGGTAGCTACAAGACAAGTCATCGAAAACAAGCGACAGCAAGTCATCGAGGACAATCGACAGCAAGTCGACAAGAACAAGCGGTAACAAATTGGTAGTATCAGTGAAGACGCTCTTCGGTAATGCCGTCCATTTCTCGATTCTCTGGATGCGTTTGCAGAGACGAATTATTGTTATTTATCGAATTCGCGGAATTTTCTAGATAGTCGATAGTCAGCATGACAGACCATGAATAAGTGGAATCTGTAAAGGTGGCGATAGTCGAGAAAGTGAGAGAGCAGCAAGACACCGCCGATTTGTGGGATATTGGGGGGACCTCTTTTACCCACGTTTGGAGTTGACCCAAAGGAATTAAAGGATTGGCTGTTGTCAGCCTACAAGTATCCGGTTGTTTTTGGACTTAAAAAAGGAGAGACCGTATACGTTGCATGGAATGCCGCAACTGGGTATTCCGCAGAGTTTTGGACAATTCCTACAGAGGGATGCGCATATACCCTGGGTAGAAGTAGAGGAGTGGTTCACGAGAGATTCTGTCGACAAAGGCACCGCAATAGAAGAAACTCCTCAAACTAACTCAGCTGAGGGATGAGACACCCGGAGAGTTGGGGCTAGGGCAAAAAATATAACTGGAATAGCATTCCCCAGTGAAGTGCGGGCAAATTCAGCAATGGAAGCCAAGTTTGCCGATTTGTACATAGATGTTCCCAGGGAGGAGCGTGTTCACCACGATGTATTATAAGATCCCCCCACCCCGAGATACTCAGCTGCGGTAGCCCTATCAAAAGATAGCATGGGAATCTGTTGGAAAGCCAAGAACAAAGATCCAGGGCAAATTTCGAGTCGTAAGGATGGTTTTTGACGATCTTTGGTACATAGCTGGATGGGTTCGGTTATGGTGCACAACATAGTCGAGATCTTCGTTATCTTCATTTTAATTCTCTAAAAGATCTACTTGTTGGAGATATGAGGTGTCATTGGCGGGTCACGAAGGAAGAAGGAATTTACCTGTCACTTCCGTTATCGGGCAGCATAATAGCGGGATATGTGTCCGGCAGCGTCATTGATAATGACACCCGAACTTCGGGGTAAGAGAACCGCCCGCTAGATGATCGAAAAAACTAAAGGAATGTTAAGTATAAACAAAATGGACATAGATGGTTAAAGGAATAAAAATTGAGATTTCTCATTGGAATGCATGTATGGCTGGCACAAGAAGGTTGGTGTCATTGGCAATGATGATGACAGCAGCCTGAAAACCACAGGCAAATAAGATTTTCAATAAAATGAGCGAAGTAATAATAACTAAATCAAAATGTCTAGTCAAATTCGTGTTGATCTTAAGCAAGACGATGTACCGCTAAGTATATTGGAGAGTGAAATAAAAGAACTGGACCCAGTCATGTGAAAAGTTGCCGAGAATTGCACCATAGAAACGGGACACCTTAATTTGTTGTACTCTTTAGAGTTGGACATATAATGGAGGACTAGTGAAGGAGAACAGTAATTACTTGAAGAGAACTGAATTATTGCAAATTGGAGGGAAGAGATCAATAGTTTCGATTATAGAGAGAGCAATGAATGTTTTATTTAGAAACGTAACGGAAGATAAGGTGAAAATCATAAAGTGATGATTGGGAGATTTTGAGAAAAAACAAAAAGTTCTATCCAAGGTGATACAGAATAGCGTTTTAATATTGAATGTACCAAGGCTAGAGCTAATGAAGAATAGAGTTAAAGTAAATTGGCTGAAAACGAATTTAAGGGAGCTAAGGCAAGAGATAGCTAATGCCTATTAGGCGGTGATGAACGAAGTACAGTGATTAAAATAAGTTATACAACTGTATTATCAGCTGTTAACTATTATTAACTAATTACAACAGGCTTGTCAGTCTCTAACAATTTTACTAGAGCACGTGTTGGCTAAGTTGGACATGTTGTCTCTGGGTCACTTGTCATTGTGTATACTGACTCTTGGACATTTAAGATTATTGTTAATCAAGATAAAAAGCTGAGTCACGTCACTATTTAAGACTGTCCAGTAGACCCCTCTAAAAAATTGTTTAACTTTGTTGGAGGATAATAATTTACTGGTTGTGTTGTTCATAAAAATACTGAACAGCAAGAGTCTGTTCGAGATATATCGGGTTATAAATTTACCCATTCTGTATCCCCGGTCACAAGATGGCCTATGAGCAATAATCAGATACAAAGTTGAAAGAAAACATGAAGGAAGCTATGAATGCGGCCTGGTCGATGTTTATGTTGTTTACAACGGAAGCTAGAAATTGTAAAAAGAATGCTTTGGGAACATGTATATCATGAATTCTTATTTTTGTGAATAGTGAGTACCGACTGTGTGTAATAGAATTTTTTGATTAAAATAAAAATATGTTTGAGGAATATAGCCAGGTGGAGATAGTTTTTGATACATTACTATGCAATGATTCTTTATATCGGTAGAAGTTATTTAGTTTCCGCTCAGAAACCCATTTATCTTTTTAGATGGTTTGAAGGAGAACAAAGACGCTGAGGTTGAAGGCACCCTTAACCCTGATAAAATTACCTCTCAGTCATACAAATGGACACCTATAATTCTGGTGAAATAAACATCCATAAGGAATGTTCCAAGGTGACTTTTTGTCTCCCTGAATAATTTTTTTATTACTAATAGCATTAACCATCCAACGTAACAAGACAAAATGTGTTTGAAACATAGCTAAAAAGAAAATAGGCCATTTATTTTACACGGATGACTTAAAGTTTATGATAAGAATGACAATGAGCAGGAACGTCTTCTGCAAACTGTGCAAATTTTCAGTTAAACATTAGAATTTTATCCAATTTAAAGAAATGTGCTCAAGCTACAGTTTTACAAAGCTCGCTACAACAAACGTCCTCTATTCTATGCAGCGCAAGACCAAAATATTTTTATTAGGAATGTTTATTCAAATATCCTGTATAATAATATTTTTTTTAATCATATCACCCCGGGGAAGGCGGTAAGGAGACTGGTGTGCAGTGGGCTACGTAGGAGTGAAAAGATTGGAAAAGAGAAAACCGAAAACCACATCCTAAACAGGGAGCAAGGGATGAGCCTCTACACCTGTTCAATAGACGTGGGTGGAGTGTGAACCGGGTGATAGTTCAGTCTTTCTATTCCAATTGAAAAAAAATAAACAAAAAGAAAAAGTGAAAAAGATTGGAAAAGAGAAAGCCGGAAACCACATTCTAAACAGGGAACAAGGGATGAGCCTCTACACCTGTTCAATAGACACTGGTGGAGTGTGAACCGGGCGATAGTTAAATATGAATCCAAAATGCTGGTTCTCTGATAAATACCAAGAAACAATAGAACATCTTATCTCAGGAAATTCTGCGTTTGCCCAAAATTTATACAAAATCGTCACTATAGGGCAATATTTACACTGGACAATGTCCAGACTCTACGGAAAACATAAAATAAACACTTGTATAAACATCACCAAGACGGGTTAAATAAATAGAAGATGTCACAAGTGTATGTTATTACACCATTAACACAGACAGGAAAATTAAATCAAATATACGGGACGTTGGTAAAAACCAAAAAGAAAAAAAAATGCTTAGGGCCTGTCAAGCGAATTGGAACATAGCAACCAAGGTATTCGAAATAAAAACTATCAAAATATAAAGACCTGAAAACTGAAATAGAACAACATTGGAAAATGTAAACAAGAATAATATCAATAATAACAGGTGGGCTTGGAATGATGAAAATGGAACAAAATAACACATTGAAAAGATCCCTTGAAACCCCACTTTAAGCGATATACAAAAATTGTCTTGTTATGTACTGTCCACACGTTAAAGAGGATTTTGTCTATATAACTCTAGGGGTATTATGGAAAATAGAAAAAGACTTGAAATGTAGCCATACAACAAAACATGATCTGCCTTAGGTTTTTCCGCAGACTTGTTAGGTAGTGCGACCATAGCAGAAATCGAATAATAATGAAAAATGACATAATAACAATAATTATATTAATAATGAATAATAATATTATATATATCTTTTAGAAATGCGTAATTTTCGCTGAAATTAACTCATTTCCAAAGGAGAAAAACTGAAATACTTTACAATATCAATATTTTTACCATTTTTAATACAACTGGCTACTGGTGCAATTTAATTATGCCCCAAAACTAATTAACAATAATTTAATATATATGAACTTCAAAGTTCTTCAAATATATATATAAACTTCAAAGTACGAAAGCACAATATCTAGCAATCCAACAAGGATAATCAAACACAACCATAAAGGAATAGATCACAGGCTTTCAAAAAATTAGTCACACAAAGCGACCTTTGATGAAAAAAAGGTTTTAAAAAAGCCTAAAAAAATCTGGTCATGAGAACTATTTAGAATACAAAACTCAAACAAACAAACAACAAAAAAAAATAATAGAAATCGAAACATTATTTTTCTCAACCAACCGTTTAACTTAAAAGAAAATCCAAAATGAAATAAATATTTTTAAATAAATCAATAAACACTTACCAAAAAGTTCGGAATTAAACAAAATTTTCAATAAGATTTCAGTCAACTCATTTTATAGCTGTAGTATTCATAAAATTATATATGATCAAAGCGCAATAAACCCAAATGACAACGTAAAAATAAGAAGGAATGTAACTGTAGGGACAAAAATGACCACTAAAAAGCATTCGTAAAACAAAAGGTGTTATTTGCACAGCAGATGTAAATGTCATAGAAAGACGAAGAAAAACATTGGGGTCCACAATAGACAATTTTATTTTAAAAAAGAAAGATCAGAAAACTAATATGTAAACTGGAGAGTCATTAGAATGACGTTAAACTGCATCCGGCAGTACGCACTCTGATTTGGGAGGTTGTGAAGAGCATGGAACCACCTCTTAAAAGCTGTTGTTCCCAGGTCGACCCTGACCCGGATTGGTAGCACCTGTTAGGGTCCCAGCTATTGGCAAATAGTTAACTCCAAAACTGGGGTCAAAATACTATGAAAGTATAAAAATAGACTTTTAATAGCAATATATACATAAAAGTAGATATTTATAGGAAAATATACATTTTTGAAGGAACACTATTACCATCAATCTATTTTTGAAGATAAATACATTACCATAGCACATTTTTGAAGACAAAGCTAGAAGACATCTTCAGTTTTCAAAAATAAAAAAATTAAAAAATTAAAACATTTTCATTAAAATCTGACAAAATCAACCTTCTCACTATACCCGAACATTAAAAGAAAATACTGTAAAATCTCAATTTCTTGCATGAAATAACCCAGATAGGTTGATATGACATTAAACAAAACTCAAACTCTAAACTAGAAAATCTCCAAATTGTAACAACCTACCTTGAAAATTAAAATTGAAAAGTGGAAAATACCCTGGTATAACTTGGAGCATCATGAAAATAACCAAACCATTCAACGGTAGCAAAGTATGAAGATTTTGCCAGGAGTAAAATGTTTGCTATTATATTGTTTCCTGAACAAAAAATAATAGTAAATAAAAGAGCAGAAATTATGTCCAAATATAATCATATTTATAAATACATACCAGGATCATATAAACGCGGCAGAAAAATGTTGTAAGATTCGTGTTTAACTACTTCTTAATTTAACAAAAAATCGTTTGTTTGAATATTTCAATCACGCAATTCTAAAAAAAACCTGTGTGTTTAAAACAAAAGAAAAATCAGTTATTGTAAATCCCTTAAAGATGCCGAAATGTTGAAACCAAGGTTGCAGTAATAATTCATTTCCAAATGAAAAATATTATACATTTCTATAATATAATATATAGTACTGTCGACTTTTAATACAACTGTACATTGGTCTAATTTTCTTATGATAAAAATAATTATATATAGTAATTCACAGACAGATCTGTTTTGCTGTATCACAGCTCATCAGTACGGTTAGACAGTTGATCGCCTTTTACCCAGGATTGAAACCCGACCGAATTGGTGTCAGTCGGCGATTCTACTTCTGAGTATTCGTTAGAATAAGGCGGACATTTTAGCGCATATATTATCATTATACACGCCCAATAGCTGGGAGTGTTCTCGTTCATTGCTGAATGAACGATGCATATATGCTAAAGGAGCTACTGTTTTTTTGAAAGTATACCATTCTTCCAGAGTACTCAATCACAGTGTGAGAGCGTAAATAGGCATATATATATATATATATATATATATATATATATATATATATATATATATGCCTATTTACGCTCTCTCTCTCTATATATATATAGAGAGAGAGGGGGGAGAGAGAAAGGAGGAGAAAGATATAGAAAGAGTGAGTGAGAGATAAAAGTGAGTCAGATAGTTTAATTGCAATAATATTTAGTGCTAAGGTTGTATTTCATGCAGTTATGTTACTTGATAAAATATAATTTGACAATGATGTTTATTATCGGAATATGCTTGATATCGGGATTAAAATAGAGCGTTGATCAGTACAAATTTGTGTTATTTAAAGTAAGTTCATGGCGACTTCGAAGTTTCGTGAAGACATCATTATGTTCCCACTCGTCAGGTCTATTTAAAAAGTCTTTTGTACTCCCATATCTGTGGGTGCTTGCGTGTGTGTATATGTGTGCGTGTGTGACATTGTTTGTCAATATAAATTGACTAAAAAATAATTGATCTACTTTTATGCACATATGCGTACATCTGCAGTGAACAGATAAGCGATAAAACAAGTAATTATGACCTTCGGCTGGTATTTTCTCAATCACGTTGTAATCGAATTAGACCCATTGAAGTACACCTGAAGCTGTCTTATTTCACCTGTATTCCCGAATAATTGCTTCTCTAAGAAGACTCTAAAAATAACATTTCCCGTCATTTGTTAATACAAATCTATCAGAATAATAATAATAATAGTATTAATAGTACTACTACTACTAACAATAATATTAATACTATTACTACTACTACTACTAATAACCTATGTTTACGCGGTGCAAAATTAAATGGTGTATTCTATTATTTCGTAAGAGGACTAATGCAAACTAACTAAAATCTAAGAAGAAAACGTAGTGAAATTTTTTTTGACTCGCAAATTAAGATTTGTAATTGATTTTCCGGAAACAAGCGACTATCTTTTAACAGGTAGTATGGTATGAGTATTCAAAGAATATAAAATCAGCAAAAAAAATTAGGCCATGAGCGCCAGTGGAAAATCTTCAACATTTATTAGAAGAAAACTGCAAATGTCTGTTAAGAATTTTCTCCCAAACCAGTTGCTGACTTAAAGCCTTTAACACTTTTATAAATTTTATAATACACATCGACAGTGCAAATACAAGTAACTGCTTTTTCATATAGATAATGCAGGTATCTGCCCTGTCATAGTGATGAAAAGCCCGTTACTTCACCGCTTGTAATCCAGTCACCTAAATTAAACAACGTCCTGAATCGTCTGTATCTAGATGGGTGTCTTCATTTGAATACTAGCTCCAACTCTCTAACTAATGCAAACATATTTCTAACAATCAAAGGAAATATGCTGCGATGAAGTTTGTTTATTTAAGATGTTAATTATGAAAAAAACGAAGCGCGTTCAAGTACTGTGCCATGGGAGAGAACTGCATTAATGATCCACAAGCGAGTCTGTCCAATACGACAACGATTAAACTATTTATCAAGAACACGTGTATAATGCTAAATATTCGGCCAGAGACAACATTGCCCTCAAGCTTGTTGAGAAGTCCAGTATTCCAAACCCTGTTGAACGCCTTAGAGATATCGAGAGCCATACTCCGGCTTCGCCGTTTTCATCTAAAGCCTGATAGACAAATTCAGTAATAACTATTAAAGCAACAACGGTCAATTCGAAGACACAAATTTTTATTCTTTATCCGAAAGAAGGTCGTGTAAAGTGTATTATGCAATTTTGCTAAAAATATGTAGATATTATATAGTAGTTTTAGAGATAACATAGAAAGCAACAAAATATCCGAAGCCAAATATAACCATCAGGACTTCAAGCCTAATTAGACAATAGCATCAAAATTGTATGTTCGCAGTATGGTAACACATTTTTATAATATACAAATAGGCCGTCTCGGAAATACGTTCCGAGCCTACTATATAATATAATATAATATAATATCTACATCTTTTTGCCTAAAAAGATGTAGATATTATATTATTCGAGGTGTCAAACTGTTCACAAGAGTTTTTAAAGCACCAGTAAAGAGAGGAGAATTCAACGTCATGGAAATCAAAAAGCAGCCATGCATGGATAGCATTTTTGAGTATATCACTCGTTAAAGACGGCGTTTTAGGATGTAAATCAAGCAAATATACCCTTTATAAATCGGGAGTGGAAATGGAAGAAAATTTCAGAGAAAAGCAAGTTACCTTATCTACAATAGATGACAATATTCTAGACATCTTGAAGAGAGATATGACTGAGGTTTGGCTCTTGTTCAACATTCTAACAAAACAGCTATTAACCTCGATAACCTAATACAATGACTCTTTTTAGCAGTGAATAAAATCTTTGTCTTTTTGAGGACATGCTACACTCTTTATGAGAAAATGCAAAGGCTTGCTCGATGTCAAATCTGCATGTTATTAAATGTACTATTAAATTGACAAATAGTTGTCAACAACTGAACTAGTTAGATATATCTGTATGTTCTATTCTAATAATCTATGTTCTCAAACTTTTCTTACCTGTGGAATTACATTTAAAATTTATGTTTCGTTTTCACGAACAATCTAAAAATTTAAATTCAATGACAGTGGACATATTTCTGTCTTCCTAAAGCCTGCTTATTTATTATTTTTTGTTCATTATTAAAGTCTTCTTATATTCTTTCACTCCCAAAGAATTCTTACGTCTTAATGGCATTATCGCGTTGCGTGTGGTGAAAGGATTAAAAGACATGTGTTTCTGGTTAAGTTAAAATAGCACATTATTGTATCCTTCATTTGCCTTAGACATTGGCTATTAATGAATATATGACTATATAACAGATGCAGATAAAATAAAATATTTAATAATCATAAAAATAATAATAAAATTAGCAATAACAAACTTGCCTGTATCATCTGACCTCGATCGATCGGAGGTTTATCTTGGCAAATTAGGTTGGGCAAGACTAACTAACTTGTTCTGTACCACAGATTTGAGCATCACTTACCTGACCATGAACGAATTGGACTTGTTCAGTTAAAAGAAAAATACGTCCCCGTTCATGAGCGAAATTAGAAGGAGAGAGTCATGAGGTTATTTTTCTAAGTTTCAAGGATGAAGCAATCAAAGCAACATGTGTGTTACATGTAGAAACTGACGAACACACTCAATTTAATCGTATTTCCGTGACGGCCTATTTGTATTTTATAAAAATGTGTTACCATACTGCGAACATATAATTTTGATGCTATTGTCTAATTAGGCTTGAAGTCCAGATGGTTATATTGGGCTTCGAATATTTTGTTGCGTTCTATGTTATCTCTAAAACTACTATATAAATTGTATCAACAAAAAGGAGCTTTTCTTGTGGTGGCAGTTTGGATTCTAAGAGAGAGTGGAAGCAATGACGTCAAAGGCCCGATTTTCACCCGGTGACAGAGTCCCACCGTCGTTACACTTAGCTGGCCTCTCAACCTGGGTGTAAAAAGAGTATCCACGCATTAAAATTTTTGTGACCCATGGTTTTGGAATTATACCCAGAGTTCAGACAAAGGCAATCCATGGTATTCTGACATATCACCCCAACGTAGCATTTTGGCAAATTGATGACCATTCTACCCTTGGACTTCGTATTCTGTAACATTTGTTTGTTTTTTTTATTTCAGCGTAATTATGTTTCCGTATTTCTATTTTAACAAATAATAATAATAATAATAATAATGGTACAAAATAACACATTGAAAGAATCCCTGGAAACCCCAGCTTAAGATATATACAAAAAAATGCCATCCTTAATACAGCGCACACACTAAAGTGAACTTTGTCTATGTAACGCTAGGGATGATAGGGAAAATAGAAAAAAACATGAAATGGAGTCATAACAACACGCCACTACCTGCCTTAGGTCTCCCCGCAAACTTGGTTGGTAGTGAGACCAAAGCAGAAATCGAAATATGATGAAAAATGACATAATAATAATATTATTAATAATAATAATAATAATTATTATTATTATTATTATTATTTTTATTATTATTATTATTACATATACCCATGAAAAGTTCACGGTTCCTCTGTATGTAATTTTCCAGAATCATAATTATTGAGTTACCGATTTTAGTAAATGTTTACCTTCATCCGATTGCTATGACTATAAAATATATTTAGAAATTACTCTATTGCATGGTTAAATGTTCCACCATAACAATTTTTACAAATATTGTAGCAACAATCATAGGCATGGATGCAGTTCATTATTTAAAGAAGGAAGGTGATACTCATACATTTAAAAAAATGATCAGGTCTTTTCATTGAAGAAGTTGAACGCTCGAGAGTGTTGTCGCCTTCCAGATGTTCTCTTTCTTTCCATCTTTCTTTCTTTTCCTCGCTGACAGGAAACAGAGATTCTAATATGTTTTTTTCCCGAACAATCCACAAGGAAGTGACCATCATTTGTAAGGTATTGACAGGGCGTAACGTAAGTAGTAACTAACTAAATACCTAAGGAACAACAAGAACAACCACAAAAATTATAATAATAAGAAGAAGAAATTGAAAAACATAATCGTACCAGTCACAGCAGATTCAGTATAACAATAATAAAAAAATAACAAGACAAAAACAGATTTAAAAAATACATGGTAATCCTAGTTTAAGAGAAATACAAACAATTGTTTTGATAAGTAAAGCCGACATACAAAGACAAACTTTGTACACGTAACGCTTATAATATTAAGAGAAAAATAAACCATGAACTGTAGCTAGAACGATATATAACTATCTGATTTAGATCTTCCTGCCGAACGTAAAGTGATTATAGCAGAAATCGAAATATGATAATAATAACAATAATGATAATATTAATAATAATAATAGCAACAAGCTGTTTAAATAATGCATATTTTGTAATCATGAACATTTGTTTCCTCTTGCCTGTATTTCACGTAGAGACATTATTATGGATGCTAAAATCTGTTATTTATATGAGTTCTGCAATTCAGTAAATGTAAAGTAAATATTATATAAGAAAAACTATTGGAAGTTCCCAAGTATAATATATACTGAAATTATTATTTACCTTGCATAGTGGAAATGGAGAAGTATATATATGTGAGGAAAAACAAAAGCTGATTTGTTGCAAGAATAATATGTACATGCTACATAACTATACACATATGTAGCAAAAATATAGGCATGATTAGATTCAGACCAATATTCTTCGGACAAAAAAATCATGAGTAACACACTGGATTACACATTATCTTGCAACAGTTGAAACATAACATATGGTAAATAAAATATAAGTATTATCTCGGACCACAAATGAATTAAAAAAACTTTACCATGCTTAGTCATATGGACAACTCGTTCACATTTTGTAGAAACAGATTTTTGTTTCAAATACTGGTGTCGCATAAATATATATATTTATATTTTATATCAGATAGATTAAAAATGCTTTTACAGATGGGTATACTAATGTTTATCTTATGTTTTTAGGACAAAACTAATCTTGACGTGTACATAACCCCGAATAGTTGGAGGTGTTCGATGTAGTAGGATATCTAAAAAAGCTAGTTGAGAATTTGATTCTTACTCAACAGTAAACCTCAGTGATGGATGGATATTATTAAGAAAAGAGAGAAACTTGTCTAATTCAAATTTATTATCAAATAAGCAAAACGTGTCGTACACATTTCGACAAAAGAGTTGCGGGCAAAGTAAAGTACTGCATATTCTCTCTTCGTGAAGGCCCACCAAAAAATATTAGCAAATGCTAGACCCAAAAGAAGAGCCTATCGCAACGCCGTCAATCTGTCGATTCATAGAATTATTAAAGCGTAATTCCGCAGATGGCGTAGCAGATTTGATTAACACCACAAAAACCGATTCAGATACGCTAGCTGGAGACATAGAACTACGATAAAGTAAATCACAGCAGATATCTATTGTTTCCAAAAGAGAGAAACAAGTATACAATGGAGAAACATTAAAAGACCACATGAACTTAACTGAAGAAGACAAATTTTAGATGCGGTCAACAAAGGCAAAGAAATTATTCAAACAAAATCTACTTAGCTGTTGCAAGACTGGTTCCTAAAGAGAGGGCAGCCATTTGGCTACTTTGTGTTGTGCCGCTACAACTATTGATAGAATAGGTCTCAATGTTACAACATACTTATGAATTTTTGGAAGATCACATAAACAGGGATGAATAGATCCTGATAGACGAATCTCATTAGACATTTCCTTTGAAAGAACCTCTCTTTTACCTACCACGAGTGTGACATTTGAAATTTTGTTTCACCTGAGGCAGTCCCATCACATTTCTTAAATTTTGAAGTGTCATCCAAATTTAAAGATATTATTTGCACACAATCTGCCCGATCCAGAATAACAAAACAAGCACCTTTATCTGGTCTGGAGATCACCAAATCAAAGTAATTCCTCAGAGAATTAAGTACACGTTGATATTCAGCTGTCCACATAGACTCAGCTGAAGCAACAGAGGAATCCACAAACATGTGTGCGGAATTATTCAATTAGGCTTTCAAATTACTAAGAGCCTCACAGGAAAGTCTTGCCAACTGAGAAAAAAACTTTAAACTCTGAATCAATGTTCTCCTTGTCAGGCATAGATGGTGGAATACAGAAATCCAATCCCTGAACAAGAACAAAAAATTCTAGTTCAGTGAATTCAGGGGACGAGAAGTTAATAATATTTTTAAAATTAGGTTCCAATAGGTTTTTGTATATATTGTGTACAAGGATTTCTAACTTAGCCTTATGTTTAGATACACTCACGTCGATGGACCCATCCCAAATACCCGCAGAACCATATCCAGTCAAAGAAGGAAACCAAATTCCTGCAACAGCACCACAATCTCTTGTATTCCAGATTAAAATTCAGGCTTCTCGTTGAAAGTTGTTGAATGGAGTCTCTAATGTAAACGCATTTCATTTTCTAACTAGGATGTAATTTTGCCCTCTTAATTTTACATTTAATTGATGGGGGGCAAACAAAGTAGCGTATACACTGATGGAAAAATTATTAATAATAGTATTTGCCGATCTAATTTTAGCTTTAATTAGCAGTATTTTATTTAATTTCTTAATTAAATTGTCAGACAGATTATGGAGGCTTACATAAAGTACCTCATGGAGTTATGTTTTCCTGATTCAAGAGGGTATCTTCTAGAAGAAACTATGTCTGGCAACACGACTCAGCACTATGCTACAGAGGCAGGAAAACCCAGTCATGAATTTAATCAATTTCATCTGGCTACATACCTAACCAGTCTTCAACTTACTTGATTATCACGTGTGGAGCAGAGTTGTGCGAGAGATCAACAAAAGTCCTTGTAACACCAAAGAGGAACTGAGGCAAGGATTTTTAGCTATAGTATGGTATTGAACTTACAGCAATTTAGATCAATCACAAGAACTAACCAACGTCTGTATCCAGTGGGACATACCAAGCTATGGCAGTGGTGAACAATAAATTACAGGGTTAGAGGGAAATAATTCATTACAACTAGAAGTGGATCTAGGGAAGGAAGAAGAATGATATACTTTAGTGATTGTAATAAAGGATTCGTTTCGAAATTTCTAGCACCTGAAATAGGCCGGTGCGTACAACGGGCGAAACGTCATACAAATAGCATCAAAGATTAGGACAATAATCGGAATAATGTAAATGCTGTAGATCAGAAAGCATTTTAAACAGGACGATTATCGAACCCATCGCATTTTATGAAGGAGAAAAATAATTAGTGAAAAAAATGTCAGCATTCTGGCGCTATTATATCGCTATTTAAATTGCAGGGAATTACTAGTTGTTCGTAAACGAGAATTATGTTGCATTGATATTTCATTGTCATAAGAAAATATTCACTATGAATAACCTGATATTAAAACGTATATATAATAAACTCATCAAAGTTTAGACTTTATTTTTTGCAATAAACTTAAGTGAATCAGGATATATTCACTGTCTTCCGTATGTCCTTTTTGTGGTGCAGTGCATATCGGCTCGGATCGAGAGATCTGGGTGCTGAGTTCGAATTCTAATTGTATTCTTTGCATTTACTTACACACAAATACCCTTGTGAAAGGTATTAAGCCGTCTCTTCCCACGAGTTATGCAATGGCAAACTACTGCCTGATAATTTTCTGCCCAGTCAGTCAGATCTCTTTTGAGACATGATCACCCAAGTATTTATCACGTATGGCACTTGACTTATCGATGTATATTACACTTGAATAGCTTTTTCAACGAAATGCTTCTTTGTAAAAATAGCTCTCAATTTGATACTTCCCCGATTACTACAATTTTAACATTTTCAATTAATGTGTTAAGAGATATTTTCCCACATAAACCAATAACTTCTGCCAAATATACTTTACTCTATTACAATCTAAACAGAGTAGCTCAGGGTAAAATTATTATGAAATTATTAAATTTAATAAATATATTTAGCATTGAACGTTTTTTTCGAATTTTACATTTGTCTCATAAGAGCGTCTGTGTCATTCTAGGTGAATCAAACTTACAGCAACAGTAACTACCTACAAGGATGGCTTATTAACCATAACATTACAGCACAGCGAAGCGATCCTGGCACTTGCTTGCAATATAAACTTTGTTTTAGATATTTAAAATTTATATGAATTCTGTGGTAAATGAATATAATAGCAGTCATGTTCATGTCAGATTCATGCTCAAATATTATCAATGATTTTGAATCCATTCCATCATAATTATGATAGATTGGCGTCAGAAAATTGTGACATCAAAATAAAATAAAGCCATTGTCAAAATCAAGCTCCCCAAAATCTCATTGATAAAATCAAGCTCCCCAAAATTATGTTTTTAATTTTTGAGATATTTTTTCACTAAATGAGAAATTGAATGGAGGCTACGATCGTTGCTTCAAGGCTTAGCGACCTATCAATCCTTATGGGATAATTTAAGATCAAAACCAATGATTTTTGGGTAAAGTTATTTTATTTTTACATTATTTTCTTTTCGAGAATCAAGATTCATTGACATGTGTTTTTAAGAGCAGGGTCCCCAAGTCCTACCCTTGTTATTTAACGCATAACTGGAGGGAAGGGACGGGTTAATACCTTCCCCAAGGGTACCAGTGCTTAAATGAATGCAGGGCATTCAACTGGAATTCGAACTCGGCTCACCGATTTCTCTTTCCGAGCAGATATTCACTGCACCACAACGCACATTCGTCACTAAACGCTTACAGCAGCTGGTATTCCCAAGCGGTCACCCATCTAATTACTGACCAGGCTCAACGTTGCTTAACTTCAGTGTCGAGCGAGGACCGGTGTATTCAACCTGATAAGCCGTAAGCTCTGACGTTCTGTGGGAAGGTGAATGAAAGCATGAGTTTGCCATAACTAGTGATGATTCCAAACTGAAATCTAATTACGATTAGATTCGTCCAACTATACTGTTTCTAGTTTGGCACTCAAACTCGTTGAAAACTTCGTATGAGACCTTCTGACTAAAATGTTAAGCAGTACAGCATGCCGTTTTCAAATTTCATACAGAGTGAATTATGTTGTGGTGACCTTTTTTTCAATGAGCGTTCCCAACTGGCCCTACTTTACATCGTATTAGACAAAATTAAAAACAAATCCTCAGGTGCGTTGATCATTTTTCCATTATAGTATGTATATTAGACAAAACAAAGCAATACACGATGCGTTCCTACAGTTTACCATAGGATTAGGAATATTTAAATCACTTCTTGTCCAGCATTAAAGACGATTTAAAACATACAAATGCAGTACTGTGTCACAAAGTATGTGTTAGATGATGTCATTGACCATTTCAAACATCTCAATGACACCTGTAATCCTAGCAGAAATGTCTTTTCAGTCCTACGTTGCGGCAAATAGCATCGAGTAATTTGGCGTCAGCATTACAACTTCTAATATGTAACGTGTCTCTTCAGAAGACGGCGATCAGGGATCTTCACAATTTACTGCTTTTTATAGCTCTTACTCAATTATGTACTTTTTAATCTCACCTATATATTTCCGTCGTTACATGTCGTGATATATAGTTATAAATTCAGAGTAGTCTAGATTAATTTCCAAGTACGACTAATTCCAAGCCAAATCTGCATGCTATTTAACACATGACATCTTTTCTGCACCCTAATATAAAATTTATGTATGCATGTGGGTACGTAAAGAAGGAGGAAGCAGGTGAGTGAATGATAAAAAGGAAAATTACTTATTCCACGAAAGACATTTTAGACGGTTTTATCAAATGAATCATATTTTATCCTTGAGTGATTCTTAAAAAAAAATTATTTCGTTTTACCTGGAATTATGATCAGACACATTAGAACCTAGTATATTTACTGAATTAAGCACAATTAATATAAATATATACATGTATGTATATACATATATAAATGTATATGTGTATGTTTATGTTTAAGTGTTTTGTCACTAAAAACTCACATGTCACTAAATAAATACATATACACACATATATATAATAGCGAATATATGTATCTAATAATGAGTATGTTATATATATATATATATATATATATATATATATATATATATGTGTGTGTGTGTGTGTGAAATATTTGAGTAATAATCTTATATACATTTGGTTCATTAAAGATGAAGTGATAGAAAAATATATTAATTTATTTTCCTTTTTTTTCCTTTTATGGAAACGAAGAGATGACGCACATACACATATTCATACTCACACACACATATATATATTTGTGTGTGTGTGCGCATTCTAACTCCTCGTTCATATTTATGGTTTATATATATATATATATATATATATATATATATAATTTCAAATGATATATTTGAAAATGTTGAATATTTTTCTTAAATAATATCAGCGAGATATAATCTGATTTTTTTCTTGCATCAAACGAATATTTTTTCTTTATGGCTAATGGAATTCATTTTAATTAATTTCGAATTATTTTTCATTACCTTTATATGCATGTTATTTTATTTTATCGTCTTTCTGTTTACTTATATTTTCATTTATATTTCCACATCATACATTTTTTAATATTTCTTCTTTCTGCTAATAATCGGTGATAAATAGTTTAATTCCGACCGCATATTTTGAAGATCATATAAATTTTAGTGTATCTTTGACTAAAGGAAAACGTTATTCGCTACATACAAATTCTTAACAGACTCCTTTAGCAAACAACTGCTTAAATATTCTCTTTTTTGAGACTGCATATAGATTTTTTTACATTTCAGGATAATCCACCGATGTATTTTGCGAGGCATTTTTCATATCTTTTTCCCATAAACAAGGAAAATATAGTTACTAAGACACAAAACGTTACTGAATTTTATAGAATATAAAGAATATATTAAGAAGGGAAAATAATAAAAGAATATGGAGACGGAATAAAGAAGATAAAGTTTGACATTGCATTCAAATATTTGAAGATCAGTGTTGACACGCAAGCAAGAAACCGAGAGAGAATTCCACATGCGAGAACTGCGATAAAATAAACTCTTAGCAAAGGACTTACGGTTACATCTTATCATTTCAACTGTAAGATTATGACAAATTTCTGCCAGTCTAGTGCATAGCTTAAATTTGTCAAGTTGACGCGCCAGTGAGGAAATCTTGTTAGAACAGTTATTATGAAAGTAAAAATGGGGAACATATAGGCAATATACGTTACACCGTTGAGAAATCGAGTGAAGCCGATATGCCAAGTCGGGATGAATCACCTTGCAGATTAATTTTTAAATTAATCAAGAATGTCTAAATATATAGGAACAAACGTGCTGTGGCAGCAATACTGAACAAGAAACAAAAAAACAAAAAAAAACAAATAGAAGTTTTATAAATATGTGAGTTTATGAAGTTTTTTTAACGGCATATCAAACCCTGTGGGTCATGTAATGGCAAAATGGCCAAGTCTTGAAATTTGTTTTTAATGTTTGGTTATAGTGAAGGTTGATTTAGTTAGATTTTAATGATTATTTTTGTTTTTATTCTTTTTTTTATTGTAGAAAACTAAAGATGTCTTAGTTTTGTATTTAAAAATGTTTTCCTGAGAATAATTCTTTCGATCGATAATGGGTTATGTTAATAATTTTTTCTTCAAAAATGGGTTATTGGTAAAATTTTTCCTTAAAAAATTTATATTTTTCTATAAAAGTCTATGTTTATGTATATATTTCTATAAAAGTGTATTTTTATACTTTCAAATTGTTTTGGTCTCCGTTTAGGGTTTAACTATTTGCACATAGCTGGGATCCTAAAAGGTTCTAGCACTTCGGATGCACTTTTCTCTGAAGCCCAGGACAAAAAAATACGTGAGACATATTCTTGAGACAATGAGTGTCTATCACGGGAATGAGCCAACTGTTATAGCTGCAGACTTCGCAAATGATTCACAATATAAATCTTTCACCTCATTTCAGCGGCAACTGTTAATATGAGAAAATACAATGAGTTACACTCCTAAAGGTTAGAAATAGCCATACTGATGAAGGGTACAATGATTTCGTCAGAATAATATAATTTAGTATCGTATACTTTAAATACTAAATTATATTATTCTGACGAAATCATTGTACCTTTCATCAGTATGGCTATTTCTAACCTTTAGGAGTGTAACTCATTGTATTTTCTCATATTAATAGTATCGTATACTTTAAAGTGGATGTGCGTTGTGAAGCAGTGGATATCGGCTCGGAACGAGAAATCGGGGAACCGAGTTCGAATTCCAGTTGATTTCCTTGCATTCACTTACGCGCAAAATACCCTTAGGAAAGGTATTAATCCGCCCATTCCTTCCAGTTATGGGTTAAATAACAGGACAGATTGTGTTCTATAGCTTTGGTCGGCAACCAGTCTACCGCAGAAAGCAATGGCAACCTACTGTGGGATAATCTTCTGCCCAGTCAGTCATGTCTCTTTCGAGACATGATCGCCCAAGCGTGTATCGCGCATGGCACTTAACTGACTGATACTTTAAAATTAAGAACCTGTACACTGTTCAACTTAAAAACAGGCCGTATATATATATATATAACGTATAAAACAGGCCGTATATATATATATATATATATATATATATGTATGTATATATATATATATATATATATATATATATATATATATATATATCTCAGCAGCCAATTTGATTTACCGAGCTGATCAATCTTGCTAATTACATACTTAGTTATATCATATATTTTGAGAAATGAAAATGAATTCCGTGAATATTAGATTTCGATTTGATTAGCCCTAAATATAAATTAAAATTATAATACCCGTTCTTCATTATATTTGGAATATTTTTAAATAGTTTCATTTTAAGAAGGCAGCTTAATGCGATTTTTTGACCGAAAAGTTAATCTCTCATAATATTACATTAAACAACGTTGGAAAATGAATTGAAAACATATTTTGTACAGCAGGTTATGTAAAATTGATTTCAAGAGATTAATTTATACATAAGCCGCTTATTTTTAAAAGATAATTTTGCCGAATTTTAATTTAAAATGTTAATTGTATCATATTTACGAATACGATATATCATATTTCATGATTAAAATCTACGCTTGCATATTATAATTGGTGTTATCCAAACGAAGTTGATATGAACAATAAGAGCGCGATTGATAAATTGTCGTTGAAATTACGCCAAAATGAAAATAATGCTCTCATCAAATTTCAATATATTACAGAAAAATATCTCCAAACAGAAAAGAGTTAATTCATGCAAGAAAATTACTATTGGCTTAAACTCCAGCCTCCAGACGACTTCTGAATCTCTTGCATCACTTCAGAAATTTCTCTTTTTTTAATTTGGTGAATGCTCCAAAAAAAAACTCGCCATCAGTTTATCTTTGGTGTTACAAGGAATTTTGTTAATCTTTCACTCAATTGCGCCCCCAAAATGTAAGCCATGGGGGTGATGTGGCTGCATACATTGTCTGAGAGCCACGAATGGTTTCTTCCACTTGTGTAGTACGGTGCAGTGCCCTGTTGCCAGTGATAGATTCTTCTATCTAAAATCTTGAAACTGGGCAGCGCCATCACCTCAAGGCTCTTTATGTAGGCCTTCGTTTTGAGTCTGAGGCTCTTACTTGTACATTTCATATTAGAACGATCAGAGATTTTTCCAAGCCTCGTAATCAAAATTAGACTCATCCAACTTTATCTGAGACCGCTGCACTGGCATTAGACTGACATTTATACATGCTCAAACGTTTGTTTTATAGCTTCCGTTACGATTCCCATTCACTACAGAATTTTAAAATTTTAGCGCAGTGAATTGTGACATAGTGCTCTTTATCTCAAAAACTGACCCTAACTGCATCATTTAAACTGTGCAGTCAACAAATAAAAAAAAAATAAGCGCGACATTAAAAAATATAAAATGCTGCCAATTTAACTAGCGCATTATATACCATGTGTGCTTCTGTTTTAAATATGTAATGTAATTATAACCATTGAGAACTAAATCCAACTTAAATTTGATTTTTACATAATTTCAAAAGTTATAGACACATTGGAATAATGGACAGTTCGGACTGAGCAATCGGAGAATCGAGTTCATTTCATGTATTTACATGCTACTATTCTTAGGAAAGGTATGAATTTGACTTCCCTCGGTCTATGCGTCAACGGCAGAAGAATTTGGCTCTAGCGACTTGATTGCCTGTCAGTCATGAAGAATTGAAACTCAAATCAAAACAACGTATTTGTCTTACCATTTAGGCGAAGGCTAGAAGAATGTAAAATAAAACAAAATTAATTTCACCTTGTAGGTCGTCTTGAAAAAAAGTAACTTCCCCACTAACTTCGATTTCCGATAAATAACATGGAATTCTCTCTGGGAGACGATGTAGTGTAGTATAGCATTCACCCATATGTATGTCATCTACGAGAATTTAGATGACGATATTCCATACCAATATATATTTGATAGATGATCCCAGATACCTAAATAAATTAATATGTTGATACATTGTTAGGATTATTTGGCAATCTAACATTTTTCAATCTTTCATTTATTGATTTATCAAATTTTATACGGTCTCGAATTTGTATTACATTATACGTCTATTAATGATGCAATTATTTGTGAGCAATCTTCAGTTTTGAATCATATAAGAAGGCGATTGTCTATATGAATATTCTCTTCATTGTCTAAAGGCTGTTCCAATAAAAACAACGTAGGTTTTGCATTTGCCTTGATATATTCATCATCGTCAATTGAAAGCAGAACTATCATCAATCATGATAAACAGATATTTCATAAAGAAAGCCCGATTCCATACCCTGAATTACTATTGGGATTAAACCGATATCACCAGTGAAACGCAAATATAAAATCATTCCCTAAAAGTGGCTGAAAATGGTTGATTCTCTGTAGAGATCAGGTAAGAACCTGACCCTGCTCGCTGTCTTCCACATTTACAACAGTCACATCAGACCGAAAATGGAATACTGCTCTCATAGATGAGCAAAAGCAGCACAGTCATCACTTGTCTGTCTGACTAGAGACCAAAATCTTATCTGCGTACTTGTCAGTGAAAAATTATTTTCAATTCTACAACTCATTGTTACAGACGAAATCCTACAGGTCTCTCGCTTCTCTATCGCGGTTTTCATGGAAAGTGCTCAAACAAATTACATTCTGTAATTGTACCAGATATAACCTTCATGGATAAGATAAGCAATGCTATGTACTTTCAAGCGAACCATATTTCTGTCATATTTCATTGGCAAATATCAATTCCTATAAAGCAACTTCTCAAAATGATCTTCTCTGGAACTTTCTCAAGATGAGGCTTTCCGGATCAACAAAGGTTTTACCTGCTTAATAGTAGTGTTAACCGTTATCTTCTCTGCATATTCACATAAACTGCGCATTTAAATTTTTAAGGCTTTCCAGGTACTCGAGCTCTTTTGATGGTGAATATTATTGAACATTCATTGAGATGGGCGCTTATTAATTTTGCTTCTTACAATATTAGCTTCTATCATTACTGCATATATCTATTGTGAACTAATTTGCGATAGTTTATTGCTTCCGCGAAGTAACAGAGTTTTTTGGTTCAGTCATAGTTGCTCTATGTTCAGAACAAAAAAATATCTGACATTTAAGTTTTTATGAATTTCTTTACTCGACTTACATATTTCTGTATATGATACTGATTTAAGTATAATACCTTAGTTCATTTCTGATATATCCCGGGAAGGAATATCAGGGAAAAGAATAGTGTAAGAATAATACTTAACACTATAGATAGATTAGAAGAGATTTATTATACAACAGTACAATAAACCAATAGACGCACAAGAACAATCAACGAATAGTTACAGGAATAAGGATCAAGTAGCAGATGTCTCCGCCTATGAGGTATGCGTCCGTCTAGTGACATATGCCCACATCACAGTCTTTTATAGACTGAACCATATCCATTAGGGGGTAGGATAGGATGTTCCTCTACAACACCTTCCCCCGAGCTAAATTCTTCGTGGAATTTTGCTCAATATTTGTTTCTCTTGGGATCTGGGCATAGGTGTTTGTTCTTTCTTTTTCTCTTCTTCTGTCTTCAGTTTCAGGAGAATCATTAGTTACCTCCATCGGTACTTTGACGTTCGCGGTTGGTTTAATTTCAAACGTATCGTATAAAACCTCCATTGGTATCTCAAATTCCTTATTGACGGTTTCCACAAATCGGGGTCTTAACAGATTTAGGTGTCTTTTACAGACAAACGTCTTTCCTTTCACTATATAGATCACTTTACTGATTCTTCAACTGACTAATCCGTTTCCCACAAACACTTTCCTGACCGATAATTTTTAAAGAAATCTCTATCACCTTCTTTGAAATACTTTGAATCCGAGTTTGGTTTTCTTGAGATCTTTTTCCTTTCCTTTGGTAATAACCTATCAAAGATCGATCTAATCTTTCTTGCATACATGACCTCCACAGGTGGTAAATTACCGTTGATATTGTGATTGGGTGTAATTCTGTACACCATCAAAAATGTTCGAATTTTTTTATCATCAGTGTCGATTCCGTCTGCTTTTCTCATTGCTCTTTTGAATAAATCGATGAAATTTTCAACCTGCCCATTTGACCTCGGATTATATCCATTTGTCGTTACGTGTTTCATAGCTAATGCCTCACAATAACTCTTATACTCAGATCCTGTGAACATGGTACCATTATCACTTACGATTGTTTTTGGCACACTCAGCCGGCTAAATACCTCATTTAAAACTTTGCCGCTGTTGGTCGCTTAAATGTATATACTTCAGGCTATTTGGGAAAACTATCCACCATGATTAGATAATATTCTCCTTTTATTGGTCCTGCGTAGTTCATATGTATTCGTGAACACGGCATATCCGTTTTAGGCCACGGTTGCGTTTTAATGGGTGGTGATTTAGCTGCTAGCTGACAGCCTTTACACTGTTTCACAAATTCTTCGATAGCTTGCGCCATTCTAAGCCAGTACACATAACTCCTCTTTAAGGACTTCATTCGTGATATGCTTGGACCCAGATGAAATTCTTGTAAAATTCTTTTTCTTAACACACTTGGTATTAACACTCTCTCAGTGTCTCGTTACAAACAGAAAATGGTTAAATTTTTCCTACTTTATTTTCTTTATTTCCTTTCACTTGATTAATCATTTTAGCAATATAGTTGTCTGTTTTCGCCATTTTTTCAATTTCTTCCGGCGTTACTGGTAATACGCTAACGGTGTTTACTAGTACATCCTTTAATTCCTTTTATTCTTTCAGAACCGCTATCGCCGTTGATTCTGGCAACTCAGTCTTTGTTGGAATGAGTCTTGACAGACAACCCGCATGTGAAATTTCTTTAGATGGAATAAATTTTATTTCGAAATTATAATTTAACAAAATTACAGACCATATTTGTAGTCTGTTGGCTGAATGAGTAGGTACACCTTTTTTCGACCCAAATACTGATAACGGTTTATAGTCGGTTTGCAGCACAAACTCTCTCCCATAAATAAATCTGTGGAAATTCTTACCGCATAAATTATAGCTAGTGCTTCTTTTTCTATCTGGCTATAATTCTTTTCTGCTGGCAGCAACGCTCTCGAAACATGAGCGATAGGTTTCGTTGCACCATCCTCTAATTTGTGTAACAATACATCTCCAATGCTGCATTCATTTGCATCTGTTGCTATAATTAACTTTCTCCGGATCGAAGTGCACTAACGGCAAATCTGACAACAAGTACTTTGTGATTTTTTCAAAAGCTTCGTCGCATTCCTTCGTCCAACACCACTTTTTAATATTTTTCAATAATTTATTTAATGGTGCTCTTAGGTCGGGAATTTTAGGAATGTAAATGTTATAATAATTTGCAAACCCCCAGAAATGACTGTAGCTTAGTTATATTATCTGGAATAGGCATATTTTTAATTACTTCACTTTTATTTGGATTAGGTTTTCTACCTTTGCAATCGATAATTGGACCTAAATACTCAATCTTGTCCAAACAAAACTCGCATTTTTCAAGCCCTACTTTGAATCCATAATTCCTAATTCGCTTAAACTCTTCGCGGACATGCGTTTTATGCTCTTCTATACTTTCGTTTTTAATCAAAATGTCATCTAAGTTAGCCATTGCATAATCAAGACCCGATAACATAGCATCCATGATTTGTTGGAATGCACTAGGTGCTAACTTTAACCCAAACGGTAGACGTTTCAATCTGTATAATTCTCTATGTGTGTTTATTGTCAAATACTTTGAACATTCTTCCTCGACCTTTACTTGTAAGTATGCTTCTGTCCGATCTATCTTTAAAAAGATCTTTCCTCCATTTAACTTTGAAAATATCTCCTCTGGTGTGGAGACTAGATACTTGATCTTTTAAGCATTCGTTTACTCCGGTCGAAAAAAATCAGCGCACATTCTTATTTTGTTATTCTTCTTCTTCTTTATATAGACGGTAGGCGATACCCAGTCCGAATAATCTACTTTTTTTAATAACTCCATTTTTCACTAATCTTTGCAATTCTTTGTCTATCGCCTCTAATGATGCAAAGGGAACTTTCCTTTTCGGTTTGAACACTGGTTGAAAGTTGTCCTTTATTTCCAACTTCAATTCAATTTGCGTACAGCAACCGAGTTCCTCCGAAAATACTTACATGAACTCATTTTAAAGTCTTTTACGAAATTTTCAATCTGCATGACTTTTCTACATTTGACGCATGTATCCTTGTGCAAATACATATTCATGGGCTTTTCCCATAAATTAAATAACACGATTAAATCTATACCAAATAGATTTTTATTCTTAAAATCACAGATTTTAGTCTTGTGTACTTTTCCGTCTAATGCTACTTTCGCTAAAAAAATCACCTTTGAATTTAAATTTATTACATGAAATGCCTCTTGCAACCTTTTTAGTTTTCTCTAACTCTGGTCAGCCTATTTTTCCCAGGTATATTCATCTACTGTAGAGATATCACTTCCGGTATCCAGTAAAGAAGTAATATTTCGTTCATTTATTTTAATGAACACGTACTTTCTAGTACCGCAATCCTTTTTGACTTTCTTCATTACCACAGTATTTATCCTTTTGGACTTTCGGTCCCATTTTTTCTTACACATCAATGCTTTGTGCCCTTTTTTGCACATTCAAAACATTTTATCTCTAAAATAACATTTACTTGTGACGTGATCAGTTTTGCCACATGCTTCGCAGTATGGGTTTCCCTTTTCGTAGGCCTGTTGCTTAACTTGAGAATCTTAGAACGTAGTTCCTTATCTTTCGGTGCCGTTAACACTTGTACAAAGATTAAACATGTCTTCTTTGATATCTTTAATTTTAACCCGTTCGCATTTTGAGTTAACTTTTCCAGCGTACGTAACAAAGTCTTCATGTTCTTCTTTTACGATATTTAAACACTTATATCGTGTATAGAACTAACTTACCCTTTCTCCAAACATTTTCGACAAAATGTCGGCCGTGTCATCGAACAAAATGTCTTTAGTTTTTTCAGTAAAATAAAGTGTGTATTTCATATTCTCCTGAGTTCCTATCTTTTGTAATAGAAGCATTATTTTTTCCTCTTCAGTCCATTCTTTTCACCGTCTGGAAAAAAATAATTTCGTATCTTTTATAGTATGAAGGAAGAGAAATTCCTTCAGGATAGTATACAAATTCTGTAGGAGAGTTTGAAATACCCGTTGCAGTGAAGACACTAGAACCTTCCCTCGGTTCGCCCTGCTTAAATACCATTTTTTCAAAACCTCTTGTTGAAGTATCATTTGTTGTTGGAGATCCGTTTGTAGTTTTTGTTGGTTTTCCTGTTGTTTTAATATTTGCTGTTATTGTTGTATTAACTGTTGGACGGCTCCTCCCACCGTCTTTACGATTTCAGCAAATTGTTCCATATCTTTTATATGTAAAGCTGACTAATAAGTAATACTCTTCTACAAGAAGAAACGTAGTTTTTTTATGAGGGGGTAAAAAACTACCACTTACCCAAACTTATTTTTCTTTTCGCGTCAAACTTTCCAAATTTACGTCGTCAAGCCAATATGTGGCTAGAAGTTACTGCATTTTTTTATTTTCAATCTCGTAAACTTCCAAATTTTGGTCACCAAACTGATGTTTGGCGAACTTCGCGTAAATGCCGACTCTTCGTCGTCAATCTGTTATTTTGGCGAGCCCCACGTAACTGCCAAATCTTCGTCGCCAATCTGATATATCCCGGGAAAAGAATAGTGTAAGAATAATACTTAACACTGTAGAGATATTAGAAGTGATTTATTGTACAGCCCGATCAAGTAGCAAATGTCTCCCTCAATTGATGTATGCTGATATCACAGTCTTTTATAAACTGGACCATATCCAATACGGGCTAGCATAGGATGTTCCTCTACAACACATTCATAACATTAACAAAAGCTGCAAAAATAATATTTCTCCCTTCACCTCCACAACTCAAACTATGTCAAATATTTCTTTGATAGTTTTTAGGTTGATAATATATAGACATTTTCTTTGATTTTTCTGTGTTATTTCCAAATTAATTTTTTTGTATATTCTCTCTCTCTCTCTCTCTCTCTCTCTATATATATATATATATATATATATATATATATATCTTTCGCACCCACACATTTCCTATTGTATTTCTACACATATTACTCTCAGACAGGAAGTACATCGCCGGAATTAGGGTAAATGACGAAATTCAACCAGTAGCTGCAGTTAATTACATGACTTCGTGAAAGTTACGGGAGAGAAAAAGTGCGAAACATAGTTCGTTTTTTATGGACTTTCAAAACAAAAAAGTTAAGTTTCTCTCCCGTAACTTTCACGAAGTCATGTAATTTACTGCAGCTACGTAGGCAGCAATTTTGGTTGAATTTCGTCATTTACCCTAACTTCCGGCGATGTACTTCCTGTCTGAGAGTAATAAGCGTAGAAATACAATAGCACATTACTTTTAATTACGGGAAGTACATCATCGGAAGTATCAGTAGATGAAGAAAAATCTGCCAAAATTCGATCACATGCGCAGTCCGTCATTCTGCAGTTAATTACATGATTTCGTGAGAGTTACGGGAGAGAAAAAGTGCAAGATATAGTTCGTTTTTTTATGGACATTTAGATAAAACAAATGTAAGTTTCTTCAATAACTAAGACTTGATTTGAGTTCAGCATAGACATTTGCACAGAGATAATGCTATTTTGGATAAATTTGAAGGGGAAAAGCAACAGGACTTAAAACGAAAATTTAGCAAATAATCTAATAATAAAATTATTATTATTTATCATTTATTATATTTTTTTAATTAAAAAAACTTATTATAGATAGTTAACATCCTTTTAGTGACCGAATTGATTATTTTGTTAGCATAGCATTCAGAATTTGTTTTCTATATCCGTTTAGGTTTTGTCACATAGATTTTAACAGTTACCGTTTTGAAGATATAAACTTCACGCCAAGTTAAACTGGAAGCTGAAGTCTCGGTTGTTAATGTTTATAAATGTAAGTGCAGTTCTGAATTGAAAAACCTTGTTGCTATAATGAGGCGCATTTTATACATTTGCATTGCTATGAATCTTCTGCAACCAAGTGATTTGGGCAGCACGTTTTTTAATGAGTTCAAATACCGAAAGAAATAATTATTTTATTTAAAAAAGAAAGTAAGCTAAAGATGTAATAAGTGAAAAGTTTCACCTTGTTGGTTGGTACTAGGAGTCGACTCTGAGTGACAGTTTTCTAAACCCAATGTTATTTACTCCTTTTGTACGTGTAGAAGCACAAAATCATTTGAAAATAACTGTGAAAAATAAGAAATTAGAGAGAGAGCGCAAGAATAATAGATGATACGTACTTCTTTTTATCATCATGTTTGAAAAAAATAACTCTATGTTTTTGTTCTTTCTCTTCGCTTCTCATTGACATAGTCTATATAATATTTTCATTTTTTAGGAAATCGCTCAATATTAATTGCAGCAACTGAGGACTGATTTAAGCAATAGGAATGGTAACAGTTGCCGTTTAATTCTAAGGAATTATTCGGTATCCATTTACTTAGTAGACAGTGCTACTTTCAGTTGAAATTTTAAAAATATATTTTAAATATTTTTTTCAGAAAAATATTTTTCACAAATCCAGTAACTATTATCGAACTTTTCAATATTGGTAGATGCTTCCTTTCTAACCTTATGTTTGAAGTGGTGTGGACATCAATATGTTGATTATGTCATTAGTTTCCCTTGATGTTAAATACGTTAGCCGTTATAGCTGTTGCTCTCATTTAGTACATTTTTTTCTTTGTGATTCCATATCACGAGTTTTGAATATCCTCGCTTTGAAGTACAGGGTACATTCTCTCCATGCCATTTTTAAACATTAATATGATAATGTGATTGGATACGTTGATTTTACCTATATCGAATTTTTGTGATCGATACCAGACTTGTTTCATTATATTAGTTACGACTGATCAGTGACTGCTCCCTAAATTTGGTCTTGAACCACATCTATGGTACAGATGAAGGACTCAATCTAACAAAGATATTTAAATACCTGACTCCAGTTAAAGGCATGTATCTTTTTATCTTGTAATTTTTTGCTGATAAACCTCAGAAAAGATAATTCCGCTTGGAATCTAGCAGGGTCATCTGGCATTGATTGTCTAAAGGATCAAAATAATGTAAATGATTTACATATTCATAAGGAAATATGTTTGTTACAATTTAATTTTTTTCTCTATTTAGTGAACATATTTCTTGGGTATTATATAAAAATGTTAACGTTAATCATGACTAGAAATACGAGTTTCTCATGGTTCATAAAGAAAAAATCAGCAAATTGTAAAATATCTAAATGCATGATTACTGCATTAAGGATTTATGTATGTAATGATAACAAAAACTCATATATCTTTTTTATTGTGCGAAAACAGAAGACTTCATTAAAGACGCTCTCAGGCATTTTCAATTCATTTTCAGCTGAACTTTTTATATAGACTGCATATAATCCAGTATATTGTGTCTATTGTTGCATTCAACGCAAAAATTCGACGCAAAACTAAATTTTCCAAAATGTATTTTCATGTTAATTTAATATTTTTTGAAGATTTTGTTTCCATTTAATTATAAAGTTATACTCCTTCAATCTGCATATATCAGATGACAAAGAACTGAAAGAACTGCGGAAAAATCGTGTTCTTGATATGAAGTTTCAAAGCAAAACTTTGGAACAATATTGGTGTTCAGGAATGAACATGTCTCCAAGACCTGGTGATTAAGCCATGTTCTCATTTTATTCCCGATGATATACTTAGTTTTCTCATGAAATTATTGAAAATCAATAATGTAATTTTGCAGTGAGGTAAGTTTGCAGAACAATGGCGTTACGCAAAAGATGTATGGATCCTAAAAGAAGAGAACACAAGAAATATTGATCAGTTTCGATGTATCTCGTTACTGAGTACAGGAAAAATAATTTTAGTGTGATCTCCCGGCGGCTAACAGTTTCTCTGCTAAAAATAGTTTTATAGATACAGCGGTTCAAAAATGGAGAAATCCCTGGTATGCCTAGCTGTTATTGTTTTGTCTCAATTAATAAGAGATGCAAGGAACAAGAAAGGAGACCTGACTGTTGTGTTTTTGAATCTGACCAACGCATATGGGTCCATACCGCATAAATTAGTGGAAGAGGCTTTAGTCAGACATTTCTTCCCATGTAATATCCGCGAGCTTAGCTTGAAACATTACAGTCAATTCTATCTAAGATTATCATCTGGTTTTCTGGTTTGGTTTCTTCAGACTGACATGAACTCGAGAGAGCAATTATTACAGGCTGTACATTGTCTGACACACTTTTTACTCTTCGAGATAAATATGCTCGTGAATTCAGTCGTTGTGGAATGCCGTGGCCCCGTTTCCAACACCGGAGTTAGGCAACCACCTATTCGGACATACATGGACGATATTACAGTCACCGCACATTCTGTTATAAATTGTAGCTGGCTGTTACGCGGTTTAGATAGACTGATTGGGTGGGTAAGAATGAATTTCAAAACAAACAATTGTAGATTAGTGGTAATAAAAACTCGCCGAGAGGTAAAACCCTATTTCACAATAGAAGGAAGAACCATCCCGACGTTGACCGATAAGCATGCTAAAGGTCGTAGGAAACATTTTTGCAATGCTCTGAAGGACACAGAAGCTATCGAATATACACGTACCGATTTTTACTCGTGGCTGGCTAAAATAGGTAAATCTGGATAACCAGGGTGTTTCAAATCCTGGTGTGATCCCACGAGCATTATGGCCGCTCCAGATATATAGCATTCCCATCTCAACTGTAAAGACGTTGGAGAAGAAAGCTAGCATTTTCCTCCGTAAATGGTTAGGATTTTCTCGGAGCGTATGCAGCACAGCTTTATATCTATCATCCAACGCCATCCAGTTGCTTTTCAGAGGTTTGGTTGTGGAGTTCATGGTTTCACGGACAAGCGAAGCTTACCAGTATAGAAACTCCAAAGATCCCAAAGTATCAGAAGCGGGAATTCACTTCAAGACGGGCAAAAGATAGAGTGCAACGAAGGAATTAGCTGTCGCAGAAAGAAACCCGAGGATAAAATCTATAGCAGTGTCAGTCGCACAATGAAAATCAGACCTGGGACTAATTCCTTCCTACATATTCGAAAAAACAGCGTGAAGGAGCGCCAACATTTGATAGAAGACGAAGTAAGTAGAGAAAAAATGGATGACTAAAATGATAGGTTATAGCCAGCATGATGCGGGGAACAGGTGCGATGGAGTAGATTGGCGAAACTTGTCGTAGTCAGATCTTTCAAACACTAACTTCAGCTCATCTAGATTCATAGCTCAGATAGTGTACCACGTATTTCCAAGCGCGACCAACCTTTACGTATGGAGGAAAATAGATTCGACGACGTGCCCCTTGTGCTAGGGATTCGGATCACTGCAACACATAATGAGCGGGTGCAGAACTGCTCTGATGGACGGGTACTATCAGTGGTGTCATGACAAGGTTTTAGAGGCTTCGGTACTCAGTATTGGTGAAACTCATCCCAGAGAGAAGAGCTATCCTCTTCGTTAAAGCAGGTGCAAAGCCGAGTAAGAAAGATGCAGGGTCTCATTCACAGTTATCGTTCGCATGGAACTGGCAGATGCGAGTCGATCTTGGGAAGCAAGTGAAATTCCCTACACATATATTGTCCTCCAAAATCCGTCTAGTCATAATCGCTTATTCGAACACCACGAAACTGATTATTTTAATGGTAGGAGCATAATCAAGAGGAATTTGAGAGAAAATATAAAAATTTGAGAGTAAATATCAAGGACTATTAAACGAGCGTAGAACTAAAAGATTGCGTACTCATTGTTTCTCAGTCTTGCTCGGCTGTAAGGGGTTCACTGGGAACTCAAGTATATGAGCCCTTACTAGCCTAGGGGTAACTGGACAAAAACGAAGGCGGGCGATTCAAGTGATCCTGGAGACCGTCGAGAAGACCACCAGGTGGTTGTGGATAAATAGTGCTAATGATTGGCTGAAAATTACTAAAATATGAGCGTTCTCAGTAAACATACGCCGTAAATAAGATCACTAAAAAGTTAAAAGTGTGTACAGATTTGTGTATATGTATATTAAAAACTGCAGAGAGGCATTTTTCAAAATGCGTTCATTCGCATATTCAACGAGTATTTTTTCGTGTTTTACTGGTCTTTCGAGTAGATTTATTTTATTAAAAATATTCGTACACGTAATCTTTCCTTAGTTTTACTCCCAATGTTTTGTTTTCAAGAGTAATTTATTTTAACTGATTTACAATTTATTTTTTCTCATTTAACAATAATATAATATGTAAAAGATTATCTTCAATAATTTATTTTAAGCAGATTTCAGTTATATGTTATTTTGCTTAGTTTTTAAACGAATTTATTCTGTTAAGGAATTTTTCATTTAATAATGAATTTTAACTAAAATTTAAACGATAGGTGTTTTAAACTAGTACTTAACATGTAAATAGTTTCCGATTACTCTATTTTTAAGCATGTTTGTAAAATGTTTTGTCTTTTAGTTTTAAAATTTTATTACAGTATCGGTATGTATCTCGAATTATTTGTGACGTATCTAAAATGCGTTATAAATGATTCGAGATATAGATTTCCTTTTGTAAATAATCTGTCACAATAATCACTCTCTTGTAAACATCTTGTAAGATATAGTTAGAAAATAAGAATAAAAAAGGAAAGATAAAAGAGAAAGACTGAACAAATAAAATATAATAAAGAAGTAAAACTAGAGGAAAAAAAGAAATGTCGTAAGGACATCCAATATGATAAAGTATTTTATTATATATATATATATATATATATATGTGTGTGTGTGTGTGTGTGTGTGTTTATCTTCTCTTTGTAAAATGACCCCCTGTCTTGGCCGTATGTAGGAAGATCAATATAACAGCATACCCGATCTATAACATCGAATAGCCCAAGTGAAGTCTTGATTAATTCCTCTACAGGGGGGGGGGGGCTTATATATTGCACGTCCTAAAACTAGTAGCAATTTTTTTCTGGGTGCTATCGGAATACTAATCATATTCGGTTAGGTCGCCTATCGAAGAAGACTGCTGTTTATTTAAAGCCGATACTTCAAATAACATGGAAGCAACAACACTGCCAACGCACCTAGATTCCGCATTTTAAGATGTAATTTAATAAAAAAGTGCTTTCTCTCAATCAAGAAAAAATCTATAAATCGATTGTGTGCTCAGGAAGACTTGAAGAAACATGTACATTGGCAGATAATCATGTGATTATTTTTTTTTTGTAAGAAAAGTTGCAATGATGAAAATTTAATTTTCTTTTAAGTTTTAAGAAACTTTTAATTTGTTATAATATTTCATTTTCAGGTTTCGTTTTTATATATATAATATTAAAAAGTGATTGTACAAATTTGTTTTGCTCCCCTTTACCATTATTCGCCAGTAAACTCTTATCTCTTATCTCAGGAAAACGAAAATATATTAATTTTTTAGGAGTTTCTGTTAGGAGATATTTAAATAATGCCATGTTTAATTTGGAAACGAAACAAAATTGTCATAGTAGAAGTATTACAGCTTAATCAAGCCGAAAAAATGTGTAGCTTTAATTTTTTTTTAATTGTTGTATCTGTCTTAGTTTCAAAATATATTCAATTTTTATAATTTCAACCCAGGAATGAGAGTAATGCCACGAAGACGTAAAGTTTTGCTGGTTGTTTTTTTTTTGTTTAGCGGTATATCAACTTTCAATGCAGAAACATAAATATTTTGCATATAACTTAATACTTTCAAAATGAAACTCAGTTCTGTTTTAGATATATAATTTGTAGATCATAAAACGCATTGTTGCTACTTTCATGACACAAATACATATATTTTGCTAATTCTTTTATAATTAATTCTATTGCTTGTATATTTATACTTTCTTGGTGTTTTATTGATTGTTATTTTACTATAAAAATGTTCTATTTTTCATTTTACTATAAAAATGCAATTTCGATATTTTTTAAACGTGGGTCCCTATTATCCTAAAGCTGAGAATCTAACACGTTCTACCGGCCCAGGTGAGGATGGATCTCTGAACAAAGGCAGATAAAAGTTGGGTTCACGCTCTTGAAACTTTTATTCTCCAGACTTATCGTCATACACAAGAAGACGCAATGAATTATAGAAGATAAAAGAATATGAAAACAAAATATATACGAAAGGGGAAGAACACTAACAGAACTGGAATTAACAAGACAGAATCCAACAACTGATTTTGCATTTAAATTTTTAAAGATAAATTCTGACTCTATAGCAAGAGGCTTGAAGTGTATACCACAAGTGAGAAATGCGAGACACAAAAAAGACACTTACTATAAAAATTACCATTATATGTAGGCTCTTTTATTGTAAAATATGTGATTTTGTCGTCAATCTAATCAGTCATCTCTGTTAAATGCCATACGTCATACACGGATGTGTGATCGTGTCTAGCACGTGTCATTACTGACTGGGCAGTTGATTTCCCTTCAACAGGTAACCATTACTTTCTGGGGTAGACTTGTTGTCAACGGAGGCTATATAACCCAGTTTTTCCTGCTATTTAACCCATAACTGGATAGAAAAATATCATTTTCTAATACTTTTCCAAAAGGAATTTGCTCGTAAGTGATTGCAGCAAATTCAGCTGCAATTCGAACTTAGCTTTCTAATTTCTCGTTTCGAGCCGATATCCCCTGCTCCATAACGCTCATCCCGATCAACCTATTACTAAAATTGACATAATAAAATCATAGTACCAATAAATGTATGCTCATTAGAACAGCCACAATTTAATATCTATAGAAATGTACATTGAAGTTACGTTACTGCGGTGTAGAAATGACTGAAGCCAGATGAAAGGATAGAAATATATCATTTATCAAAAGCATTTTTCGGAATATGTTTAATGAGAATATGTATGGCTTTAAAGATTTAATATTTTACTTTAAATTACTTTACATCAGACACGTATAAACACATCATCATGGCCGAAGCGTTTTATGATGGGATAGATTACAGTATCAGTGCTAGAGAAATAGATGAACCTCTATTAACGAACTAATACATTAAAGTAAATTTCCAATGAATGCCTATTCAGTTAAGTGCCATACGTGATACACGCTTTCTGAGATCATGTCTTTTTTTTAATCATCTCACCCCAAGCAAGGCATTCCACTGCCACTATTGCGCATGGGGCTACATAGGGGAAGGTAAAGAGAAGGAGTGGATAGACATAGGGAATGTCAGGAGAAAGGTGACAGATGAGTAAGGATAGCGAGGATGAGGGTCGGGCAGATGGGAAGAGTGCTTGATAGAATGGGAGCAGGTTAGTGTGTTAGGAGGTGTGTATTGACCTTACATTTAAACTCCTGGAGATTGTAGCCGTCGGCGAAGCAATCGTTACACATGACTGACTGGGCAGAAGATTATCCCGTAGTAGGTTGCCATTGCGGTAGACTGGTTGCCAACCAAGGCTATAGACCCCAATCTGTCCTTTTATTTAACACATAACTGGAAGGAAAAGTCGGATTAATACCTTTCCCAAGGGTATTTGTGCGTAAGTGAACACGATGAATTCAAGTGGAATTCGAACTCGGCTCCATAATATCCACTGAACCACAACGCACATGCGCAGGAATGCCTATGACTTTTAATAGAAATTCATTTTAAGATCAATGTAGAATTTTCAAACTGTCATTTAAATTGTATTTTAAATATCCTGTCTAGATAACTCAATCATTAAATACTAAAATTTATACATGCAGAAAAAAATATTTAGGTACCTACAAACATTTTGTTCGGCGAGAGAGTGACTATCCCGCAAATTTAATCGATATGCTTTGTCGGGTCTATATTACAATTTTCACGTATTATATTAAATTATGATTAGTATTTACTACTCTTCGTCTTCAGCTAATATCTATTTATTTATACAAATAAATAAATAAAAATAAATAAAACCTGCACTTTTACGATTAATTCTGAAGTGAAAATCATGAATTCTACCGCCTACCTTGTATCTCCATTTGTGTCACTTGTATAGATTTAATCTTGTAGTAAGTTTTCCGATGAAGCCGGTAAATCGGTGAAACATGTTATAGAAACTTTTTTCTAAATTGTTTCTTTTTTTTTACTCATTCCACATAAGTCTATATTTCTGAGATGATGTACAGTAACTATTTACACTATTTACAAAGTTCAGATTATTGTCCTCATTTTCATTGACATTTTCATTACGTGGAAGATATCTATATATATAAAAGGCAATCTGTCGGTTTGTGTGTGACCGTTCCCTATGCACGCCTACATTTTTTCAGCTACGCAATTCAAAATTTCTAGGAACATATATCTACAAGGAAGCCAGTTCGACACATACTTTTTGAGTTTTAAGTTTAACAATTTTCCCTTTGGCACTTTTGGCCAATGGGTCAAAAAAGTGATTTTATACAAAGATAGATTAAGAAGTGAAAAACAGTATAAAATCTCTTTGTAAAAAACAGATTTCATACAAAGATAGATTAAGAAGTGAAAAACAGTTTTCTAACATTGTTTTTTGTCAAATATTTGATATATTACATGGTTAATATGAATTAAAAGTTCATTGATTTTTTAATTCATTCATGAAACTAGGGTATTGTTTATTTTTGTGATCAGAGGATTTTATTGTAATCGATGCGTTTAGTGTGCTCTTCCATTCGGTTACCTATGAAATGACGTTAAGTTTTAAATCGCTTTGCATTTGCAATGCTTGTGATACCTGTGTGATTAATCTATGATTTTTAATACATGTACATTGTCGCATTTAAGAAAAATAACTCTTCTATTCAAATTCTAAAACGTAAGATATCCAACAAATCGCAAAATAATGATAATAATAAAAATAATTTAATATCATTACTTTTATTAACTTTTGATTTATTCCTTGTTATGAAAACATCCAGCGTTTTGCTCTATTCCCGTCTTTTATTTTAAAATTAAGTACATCATAACCTAGAAGAGAAGATAAGACAGTGGTAACGATATAGTGTCTTACATTTAATCACAGATGGAAAATTGATTCATGAGAAGTTTACTGTGCAAGAAATAATAGGGGAAATATACTCTAAGTCAAACAAGTCCAGTAACTGTTTTTAATGTTTCTATAAAATAAACCTGGTCAAAAGAAATATATATATATATAATTCGACATGCATAATTCACTAAAGAAAAAGGATAAAGAAGCGGCACGAAGGATATTTAAATATCAGATATTTACGCACTTCACCTAACAATTCATTGTTTGATTGTAATTTTACTTGCTGCATTTTCAATCTAACTTCGAGGTGTTCTCATAATATTAACCTATTGACTCATGACATTTCACTTACATTTCATGACACGAAAGAAAAAACATATTCACAAAGGTTAATTTACTCGAAATATCCGGAGAAAGAAAAGCCAGGAATAAAATTTTATAATAAAATAGGTAAAGTTAAACATATTTACAGGAAAAATCAACACATATTAAGACGTTTATAAATTAAGATTTATTTCGACAGTGTAAATTTATTTATATTGTCTCTTTCAGGCAGTTGAAAAGTAAATACATTAACTCAAAATATGTTAAAGAATCGGTTTTAACATTATACACACACACACACACACACACACACACACACACATATATATATATATGATTATATATATATATATATATATATAGAGAGAGAGAGAGAGAGAGAGAGAGATTTGAGTAGTGCAAAGGTTCAGCAAAATGATTGTTGTTAATCACTGGTTTTACTGATAAATATATATTTTGGCAAGCAGGCATTTTGTCATCAAATGATCGATATCAGATTGGAGATAGGGTGCTCTTGAGCACAACGAGTTTGTCACTTTAACTAAGCAGATTAATACCGACTTTGAATTTTGATGAGGAACCGTTGTGATGTTATCACTCGCCAGGACTGGTGAGTGTGAACAGCACAGCTGCGCCATCACTATCAGTTAAAATGACAAAGCTTTGCGCTTATGCCCCCCCACCACATATATATATATGTATGTATATATATATATATATATATATATATATATATATATGTCTGTGTGTGTGTGTGTGTGTGTGTGTGTGTGTGTGTGTGTGTGTGAGTATACAGTAGCGAGCTTAAAGATCAGAACAATGCTAAGATAAAAAAGCATATAATAATAAATTCCAAAATATAAACTTCAATAAACTTATCTTGATAAAGTTATAAGATTAACTATATAATATTTGAAAAAAAAATAGATGATCTAAAACATCAGAAAGATTTAATAAATCTTTAAGATTTAATAATTATTTAACGTTACTGAAAATCTTTTGAGATAAGAATATAAAATCGGGTATTTTACTAAATTACACCAGCTCTTTACAGTCTCTTGCATTGCAAACATATTGAAAAATCTGTGACGTCAATGGTACTTTGTCAAGTTACGTAATGAAGACAAATTCTTGATTGGGGATATTTCAAGGAGTGTGGGGAAATCTAAAAATGTCATTCATAGTATTTAAAAAAAAAATTAAAGAAACTGGGTCATATGAAACCAAGGAACTACCTGGCAGATCTAGGAAAACTACTGCAAAGAAAGACAGATGGATAGATAAATAATAAAAAATAAAAAAGAGCTATTGCTAACCTCGGCATTAACATATTAAGGCATACTATTTTCCGAAGACTTAATGAAAAAAATATGAACACTCGAATAGCCCTTATGAAGCTTTACATTTCTAAAAGAAATAAAATGAGCTGATTGAACTTTGACCCTGAACACCTGATAGGGAGAGAATAACATTTTAGATTGTGTTAATTTCAGTGATGCGTCAAAGTTTAACCTGTTCGGTAGTGACGGGAGAATGTTCGGTGGATGCAGTCCTAAGGAACGTTATTTACCTCAGTGCATTAATAGTAGCTTTAAATTTGGAAGAGGAACAGTGATGGTGTTTGGCATTATTTCAGCTGCTGGTACTGGAGCTCTTGTTAGGCTACACCAAAAAAATTAACGCAAATGTATACAAAGAAGTATTGAAGAAACCTGTTGTACTTAATTTGAGAACTGCAATTAATCAACCTACTTTACTTATGTATGTAACACAGCGAAAGCTGTTAAGACATTTCTTTCTAAAGTGAATATTACTGTCATGGATAGGCCTGCTCAAAGCCCAGACATGAATCCTATTGAGAATGTTTGGAAGTTACTAAATAAAAGAGCTAAGGAAAAGAATCCAACAAACCTCGATGAATTATGGACTAATTTGATAGAAGATTTAAATATCCGTTATTGAATGCAAGACATTAATTCGCTCAAATGATGTCAAGTTGTTATTGAATGTAAATGTTTTTCACATCAAGTACTTGAATTATGACGCTATTTTTATTTTGATATAAGAGTTTGTTAATCTTTCGGATGTTTTAGATTATCTGTTTTTTTCGAATGTTATATAATTATTCTTCTAACTTTATCAAAATAAATTTATTGAACTTTATATTTTGGAATTATATAATTTACATTTATTTTCTTATTTTCCTTGAAAAAATATTCTGTAAAGCTTTAAAATAAAAAGCGATTTCTCATTAAACATTTTCTTAACATCGTTCTGATCTTTATGAACGCTACTATATATATATATATATATAAATGTAGCTAGAAACAGAGTTATTAATTCTTTATTTTTCAGTTATTGCGACGCAAATATGTTCAAACACATGGCAAATATTAACTTGTGAATGAAGTGCATTGGCAAGAAAGAAATTTTATATAATTACAAAAAAATATAATTTAATTGAACTGCATTAGATTTTAACAAGAACTTTTATTACTTACTTATATTATGTTTATCATCTTTAGAAAAATATTATTGCTGTGTTAACGTCCTTAATATGACTGAAGTTTTCTACATAAACGCGGAAAACTGAAATAAATATGGCTTCCAATGCCGATGGAAATTTAAAAAAAATATTTATAAAAAAAACTTTAAAACAAAGCAATTGATTACTTTTAAACATTCGACAGATAAAAATCGTATGAAATGGAAATAAATAATGCTGTTATATTTTGATGGCTGATACGATAGCTGGCTTATATTAGATCGTACTTATTTGCATGTGACATCATCCATGAAGTAAAGGTGTCAAGGAAAATAAAAGAATATTATGAAGTTCAATAAGGAGATAAATAAACTTAAAGATTTTTTTGTATGATTCAGTATAATGAAATAACGAGTTTTTAAAAGAAATGCATATTTAAATGCACGAGTCGTTTTCAAAAAAGTAATTTACACGTACATGAAACTTAGGCATGCATTTATACCTTTATATATTTCATACATACATAAAAATTTTCTGATGATCGCAAGAGCGTCAAAACCAGGGTTACAAACTCAAACATATCTATAGGAATATGTCTGCTCTATCACTGATATTGAGCGCTTTTAAATAAGTACCACCCATATATAATATATAAATAATATAATATATATAACAAATTGCATATATATATATACATATATATGTATATGAGAAAATTTTGAAAATACTTTCTACTTCTGCGATATGAGCATTACTCTTCAGAAATGAATTGAGTTCTTTCATACACTGCTTTTATGCAAAACGTTACAATTTCCCTTTTATGATACCGAGCGCCTTTGGCTTAGTGGGTAGCGATACCGACAGACACCCAATCTGTCGATTTCTCCCCGGTTTTGTTAGTTAAACTTTCGTTGTTCTCCTTTGTCTTGCATTTACGATTCATATTAAAGGCAACGAATACCTTTGAAAAATCTTGACCGAAAGGTTCCTCAGGGTAGGTCATTATAATGACGTCCATTTTGTTCAAAACAATTAGTTCATTCCGTGGGTACAAATCTTTGTTTATATATATATATATATATATATATATATATATATATATAGGAGATGCGAGTGGTATATTGTCGCCATATAAATATTAATTTCACTCATGTCCCTTGTTTACTCTTCAATCGTTGACTACACACTATAAAAGTGACAGTGAGACATTGTGAGGAAAAGTACATCATGAAGCAATTCATTCAACCAGAAATTTTGAAACGGAATGATGTACTGCGTGGCATTCAAGACGGAAACACTAATACGAACATTTCAGAGTGTTTTGATGTTTATCTTAAGACAGTGCGGAATATCGAATTGAATTGGATAAGTTTAATGGTTATTAACAAGGAGTTTTGTGTTATCATTATTGATATCGGTGTTATGCCTGCATCCGTCTCCCCACAGAGTTTCAGAAACAACATGACGGCCTATGAAGACTTTTGAGGGGATAGAGCTGCCCTGTGTAAATGGCGTTGGAGATGGGAGGCACTATCTCTCTAACAGGACGCTTCGCCAAGTCACACAAGTAGGAGAGTCAGTAATAACATTCAAACAATTTTTGCGACAACATTACCCCTTAGATCTGACCACCTAATTTCCCGGACTGCAATCCCTTTAATCATCTGGGATGCGGTGACCGGAGTTTTTCCCATCATTGCTTCTTTGGTTTTCATGATTTTCGTATTTTTTGGCCATTTGATATAAGTTTTTATTTATTTCTTTTTTTAAAAATTAACTTTGCAGCAAGCACTGAGAAAGCAGTCCTTAATAAATAAAATATATTTCTCTATAGCGAATCGCATTGGAATGTGTATATAAAAGATATAAATCACACAAACAAATTAAGTTTGACTTTTATAAATAACGCAATGTTGTGCGATTTAATAATAATTCCAGTAAATGAAGGAATGCTAAAAACGGAAACCTTGAAAACATATACAACAAAATTCGAGAATAAAACAAAAAAAAAATAAATATAAATAGACTTTGAAAAATTTGTCGATTATATAAAACAACTAATTCCGAAATTTTTTGAAAAATTTGTCGATTATATAAAACATCTAATTCCGAAATTTTTTGAAAAATTTACCAAAAATTTGGATAGATAAAACTTGTCGATATTATGCGACAAAACACGATCTTAAAATTTATATATGGATATTAGTATTTTAAAGTAGAGTTGGATATTTACAACGAAATTATCTTTATCTGTGTAAATATTATATTTTAATGGGTGAACGCGTTTATATGTGATAATTTCTATTTAAGTGTTTGAAATAGATTTAACGTCATATGCAGTTGAAAGTATTGGAAACAAATTTTCTTTATAAACTAAACGGAATAATTTTTAAGGCTCTCCAATGTAGAGGCCTGTTTTGTTTTGTTTTCAATTTACACTGTTCAAAAAACAAAATAAACAACACGTCTACACAAACGTGTTCATTAATTAATGATACAAGTTCAATTAATCGAAGTATAATAAATATATAAATAATATAACTTAAATTTATATACAGTAAATCATTCTATATAATGGTAATTATATTTTCTTATGGTATTTTTTTAAATAGAAAACATAAAATTTGTCAATTTGATTATTAATATTTTATTCGGCAACCCGGTCCTGTTTTACTTTGTAGTCGGTCAGTTAAGTGCCATACGGAAATACGCTTGGGCGATCATGTCTCTTTCGAGACATGACTGACTGTGCAGAAGATTATCCCACAGTAGGATGTCATTGCTTTCTGCGGTAGATTGGTTGCAAGCCAAGACTATAGAACCCAATCTCTCCTGCTATTTAACTCATAACTGGAGGGGAGAGACGGATTAATACCTTTCCCAAGGGTATTTGTACGTAAGTGAATGCAATAGATTCAACTGGAATTCGAACTCGGCTCCGCGATTTCTCGTTCCGAGCCGATATCCACTGCACAACAACGCACATTTTTTTTTTGTAGACAAATATTTTTTCATCATTTGGTCACCTCTCCATGAAGTATCATTAACTGCATGACAATTTTCTCATTTTCTTAATTTTTCTATTAATTTAAATATAACGTAGGCACTTTTGTTGCTACTGTGTTTGTTTTCTTCTTCTTTTTCTTCTAATTTGTGTGTGTATGTGTGCGTGTGTGTGTACGCTTCTGAGTAAACGTATGTTGAATTTCGATATCATTTCTTCGTTTCAAAATATTCTTATAACATTACACTCTCATTATTCCTTTCCATTATGTTCTATGTCTTCTTTTTATAGGTGTCAAACATAAGGTAACAATGTTCTTTTCGGTTTTTGAGAAAATACATTTTTGGGAAACTTTTCTCGAATATTCTGAGATTTCTGAGGTGCATTACGTTATTTTTTTCTGTTTAAATATTTTTTAATAAAGCTTATATATATATATATATATATATATATATATATATATATATATATATATAGTCATCCGCAGACAGATCTGTTTCACTGTAACACAGCTCATCAGTATAGTTAGACTCCGATTGAAACCCGACCAAATTGGCGTCGCTCGGCGATTCTACATCTGAGCACTAGGCACTCGGTTATAAGGAGGCAGACATTTTAGCGTGTATATTATCATTATACACGCCTAATAGCTGAGAGTGTTCTAATTCATTGCTGAATGAACGATGCATAGATGCCAGATTAGCTACAGTTTTCAAAGTCTACCATTCTTCCAGAGAACTCAATCAGGGTGAGAAAGCGTAAACAGTCATCCGCAGACAGATATATATATATATATATATATATATATATGTGTGTGTGTGTGTGTGTTTGTGTGTGTGTGTGTTTGTGTGTGTGTTTGTATGTGTCCGTGCGTGTCTGTTTGAGTGTTTGCGTTTGAGTGTGTACAGATGTAAGTGTGAGTGCGTCTCATTGCTTGCGTGTGATAGTGGGGTGTATGTTTAGTCTTTGTGTGTGGATATATCTGTGTGTCGATGAGTGAAATTTTCAGTGATTTAACAAAAACATATAAAAAAAGGAATTTAATATATTTTTAATTTTTCCGTCATCACATATGTACGAAACTCTATGACCCACGTTTAAACCATTGAACAAATATCAATTTTTGAAAAGAAAAGTAGGAGGAGATATCGGATGCACAGTTTTCGACGAGAATACTAAAACTTTGTTCGAAGGGACGTCACACAGAAAATTGCTTAATGACTCCCAGGCTGCTCTTTCGTAGCCATAAGATATTCTACTTGTCTGAAGTTTCTAGGAAGAGGAAATCTGGAAGATGATATTAATGGAAACCACAGCATGATCAAACTTTCAAGAGGGCAAAGCTGCATGACATTGCAAAGATCAAAAATAGAAGTGAAACAGAGATCTATCAGTGTGTCAGGTCCATTAAGTTTACTAGAGAAACGCGTGGGAAAATCCACCACTTGCGTAAGGGATTTCGTGATTTAAAGGTTCATGACATGGACACCAGCAAGATCTGCGACTGAGTGTCCCAGCCATTGGCGTGGTGAGCATTAAAGTATACTGTCACAAATATATGGGCAAATGAATGAGAAGAAATGGATTTCTCTATATTGTTCCAGATGCTTTCCAGTACGTAACAGTCAGGTGATGAGTCGGATTCTTGTTCTTTTCCTTTCTCACTCTAATGTAATCATAGCTGTATTCTCATCCTTCTTTTGCCCTTTCTCCGAGACACTCTTTAACTGGTTCGTCTTTCTCTTCACTCTCCTCCTGGCTAACCTTTAACTCTCTTATATAGTCGGCTGCGCATCAGTGGCGGTGCCGCCTTGCTTCGTGTAAAACGACGAAAACAAAAATTGAGAGGGGAGAAAAATTTTCAACGCCACATATTCATAAACACATGGGCACCAGAACACACAGCTACGCAAACACGCATATCCACCCGGTTAGATATCTGCGTTTTGAATCATTTTTATTTATTTTCTTAAGGGAATTAAATAAAGAGAAAAACAGAAACATGTAAAATTCATAAAGTTGTTACTGTCTCTCATTTTCACATTTCCTCGGATTTAATCCATACTTTTCATGCAAAAAAACATACTCAGGTTGTCTATAAAGACATTATAAACTTTTAAAAAATCATATTAAAATGCAAATAATAAAAAATAAAAGTAGAATTTGTAATAATTTGACTATTTTTAGATTAGAGAAAACTTCAACTATAACACCAAGAAATTTAAAGAGTATAATAAATTTTCTCATGGATTTTATTAATTAAACGCCCATTTATATTAGTAATGAACATAAGGCCGTCTCCCGGTTTAGGGTTTACGATTCTACTGAAGTTATATAATCCTTACCAGTTCAGCGAATCATATTCCTCAATTAGGACATTAAAATTATCGTAGGGAGATTAGTCCAAGTAAAAGTTTCTAAATAATCAACTATTTAGACATAAATCTAAATTTAAATGATGGTTCCTACCAACATTTTCTCGAAGAAGGTGAAACTTCTAGCCATATTAATGTCAATTTCAAGCACACTGACATTATTTTAAATTAAATACGCAACGTTGTTAACAGTAAAATTAAACGTTTATGTTCCAAACTCTACATTTTCAATAAAAATAAAAATTACATATGTCTGTGAAGAAAAAGTTTCTTCAAATATAGATTAATTTATGAAAAGCCAGTCGTTATCTCCGAGCTATTTAGCACTAGTAATAGGCGGAGAAAAAGAAAAGTTATGAGGTTTACCCTCCAATTCTGGATACTCTCTAATTTTAATACAGGAAGTATTTTCTAAAAGTACTAAGCAGATTGGATTAAATCTAACACTGTTATTTTATCATCTTTTAATTTTTGTTCCCTTATCTACTGTCCGGTGTAATTCAGTCTGCTAACAACAAGCGGTATTCTGAGAAAAGCCTTTTAAATTCGACACATCAGTGAAAAATGTCAGCGCAGTTAGAAGAGTCTTGCCAGGCTTTCACCAGTGAATACAATCTACCAGTGTTATCCACAATTAGACTTTGAATTTGATGCTCTAAATAAATACATAAGAACATTCCAATTGGGGAGAGTTTGGGAGATATCTTGTCTTGTATATGAAACACTGTGCGAATCTAGAAGCATCATGAAGTGAGATTACACACAAAAGTTGTGGGATCAAATTAACAATTTTTACAAAAAGAATGAAGGGACCGAGAGCGTCTTCTCTGGGTGTTTCGCTGAGGCCGTTGAACCGGGAGGTGAAAAATGCCATCTGACTTGCGAGGAGGGAATTGAGATGTTCACCGGTAACGGGCAGTTTTATAACCTGCCGTTAGAACAGTTGTCGGTCGTCGTTATCTCTCCCACTTAAATTACGTGACTAAAACGAAAATAAAAATAAAGAAGAAATCAAATGATGTCAAAAAATTTGCGTTCACGAGGCTCTCTTTTTATAAGTTGCAGGAACGTAATATACTGTCTTTTTAGCTACAACACACATAATGTTTTAGAGCAAAGAGTGCAATTACTAAATATTGCGTTTTGCTGCTGAGAGGATGTTAGTATTAGAAGATAATCAAGATGGTTACATCTGTTTCTGCTTAGATTTTAGAGCCCTGAACAATATAACTAAAAAATAACGCTCAATCGCTAGGTCATATCAGGTCATCTTTCGGGTCATCAATATTTTTCTCGAAATTAGATTTAAAATCATGACATTGGTAATTATGTCTAAATAGAGGCTATAAAGAAAAAGAGGCATTCACATACCATCGGGGGCTCCAAGCAGCCGCCTTTACATCATCATCACTATCATTGTTAATAGCATCAATCCTCTTGAACTGGTCATCCCAGCTAGTCAGCAAGATATTCCGTTTTTTTATTCTATGCATCTTCATCTTATTTTTTAACACTTAAATTCCTTATTTTGTATTCCCATTTTCTATTAGACAATTCGAATTTTGGACAGGTGCGAAGCTCTCCTGCCCCGAAGGTGGGATGTCATTTTCAATTTACAAATTTGTCGGACTTAAATCTGGCCAGTATTTTGCCCGAAAACGGAATCAATTAGTAAATCTTTTCCGCCTCTCGTGACCTTCAAACCACATCTCCGAAGTATTTTTTCTTAATGCAACTTAGGTTTTCCTGTCCCTCGTCATCTTTCCTTGAACGAAAACTCCTGTCATACATCTGGTCCCTTCACACTTACTTCCATTAGTTTCTGGAATTGAGATAAATATAATACACATTCGTTATCCAAATCAGTTGACACATCATCTTCCTAACACACTCTTGATTCCTTTCTCGACACGGGAAGTTTCAAACTACAAAACTTTGCAGCAAGCACTGAGAAAGCAGTCCTTAATAAATAAAATATATTTCTCTATAGCGAATCGCATTGGAATGTGTATATAAAAGATATAAATCACACAAAAAAATTAAGTTTGACTATTACAAATAACGCAATGTTGTGCGATTTAATAATAATTCCAGTAAATGAAGGAATGCTAAAAACGGAATCCTTGAAAACGTATACAACAAAATTCGAGAATAAAACAAAAAAAAATATAAATATACTTTGAAAAATTTGTCGATTATATAAAACAACTAATTCCGAAATTTTTTGAAAAATTTGTCGATTATATAAAACATCTAATTGCAAAATTTTTTGAAAAGTTTACCAAAAATTTGGATAGATAAAACTTGTCGATATTATGCGACAAAACACGATCTTAAAATTTATATATGGATATTAGTATTTTAAAGTAGAGTTGGATATTTACAACGAAATTATCTTTATCTGTGTAAATATTATATTTTAATGGGTGAACGCGTTTATATGTGATAATTTCTATTTAAGTGTTTGAAATAGATTTAACGTCATATGCAGTTGAAAGTATTGGAAACAAATTTTCTTTATAAACTAAACGGAATAATTTTTAAGGCTTTCCAATGTAGAGGCCTGTTTTTTTTGTTTTTTTTTTCAATTTACACTGTTCAAAAAACAAAATAAACAACACGTCTACACTAACGTGTTCATTAATTAATGATACAAGTTCAATTAATCGAAGTATAATAAATATATAAATAATATAACTTAAATTTATATACAGTAAATCATTCTATATAATGGTAATTATATTTTTCTTATGGTATTTTTTAAATAGAAAACATAAAATTTGTCAATTTGATTATTAATATTTTATTCGGCAACCCGGTCCTGTTTTACTTTGTAG
>JBBBDQ010000821.1:425000-602500 GCA_037127315.1 Ascarosepion bandense
CCTCCGATAAATATTGAAAATCGAAAATAAAACAAAATTTGGTTATAGAAGGATTAGTCCGATTTTAATCAAATTTGATACACTCATAGACAAAGACATATGAATCAATATTCAGAAGTTTCAAGGTTGCAGTTTTGACAATAGTGCAGAAAATCGATAATATATATATATATATATATATAAAAGGCAAGATGTTTGTGTGTGTATCTGTTTATCTGCTTGTATATCAGAATTTTTTCAGCCCTTTTATTTTAGTTTTTGCTTTGCTTTTGTCTCTAAGTATGTATAATTGTAGTTTTTAGTCTCAGCCATGATACCATTTACTCAGATGACTTATTTGCCCGTCAAAATTCAGTTAACTTATTTGATATCGATACCATGAAATCAAAATTTGACTTACATCCATTCATTTTTCTTTCAGTCTACGGTTTTGCTTTAACTGGAAGCAACTATTGCTTTTTAGTCTTTCATGTCAACTTCCAAAGAGTCTGAGCTCCAGAACTATGGATTAGTTTTAAAGGTTTCATTACACCTGAGCAACGCCGGGCTATACTTCTAGTATATATATATATATATATATATATATATATATATATATATATATATATATATCATCCACATAAAGGCTTGTTTCGGTGTATCACGGCTTATCAGAGTGGCTAGACATCCGCTTGCTTCTGGCCAGGATCGAAAGTTGACCGATTTAGTGTCATCCGGACATATATGTGGGAATGTAATGGTGTTTCACCATTTAAATCAATTTCAAGTAGATGAAAAAAATAAATACTGTACATCGCCATCTTTGATCGTTTTGAATCCCGTTCATCTTTTTTCTTTTCCTCAATTCTCTCAACATTCAGTCGTTCCTCTCACATTCACACTTTGTAATTCCCGCTTTTCTTGTGGCGAAATGACTTAAAAATATCTGCAATGGACAATGTCAGAAAACTTTATAGACATGTGTAAATTACATCAACATAACCACGTGTTAGATGGGCAACGAACAAAGCGAATATATTGTACATCTTGTATATTATAACTTGGATCAATCCTATTCGGGGCAGAAAAGCGCGTACAATATGAAAATTATCATTATTCTTTTACTGTTTTGTAATTGTAATCATCATTTCACTAGAAAGTAACTTACCTGAATTAAAGATATGTTTAGACTAATATTATTTTATGTATTGCATAACCTTCCAGTTCGAGTCAAACAATGAATTGAATAAAATATAATGGTAGTCATGTTTGTTTAGATCAACATTGCCCGATTGAAACAAGCCATCAAATATTTTTTATTCATTTCACCTGAAGCAAGCCACAGATCCACTAACACGTAGTTGGTTACTTAGTGCGAATAATATAAGGAAAACATTATAAAGGAGCTAGAACACTAAAATCCAAAAAATTTACGAGGGCAGAATATAACGATTGGCATTGCATTTTCAATTTTTAAGGTCTACCTTAACTAGAAAGCAAGATGCCGGAAGGAAGCTGTACAAGTCACAATGCGAGATTTAAAAACAAAGAACTAATAACATAAAATTTTGTGTTTTATTTTACTTCTTTCGACTGTGAAATGATGAGATTTTACCGCCAATCTAATGAAATGCTGACATTCATAAACTCTCGGTATTATAGAGGAGAGTTAATAAGAACATTTATCATGAAAGTATTTATAGAAACGACATAGGAAAACTACACTACGCGGTGCAAAAGTGACATATAGAGAAACCAGGCTTGGAACAATAACATAGCAAATTCTTCTTCAGAGTTATTTAGACTTGTATAATTTCCTAATTTTGAATAAAAAGTCATCTTTTTTAATAATAATAATTATCAAAGTGTCAACGATAGGATATATATATATATATATATATATATATATATATATATATATATATATGTTTACTCAATAGTTAGATACAAGATGCAGTTGATTCTTGTTTTATTGATTTGTTTGTTTAAAGGCATAATAATTACTCATGATTGATTTCTTTAAGACATTTTCGAATGTCATATCGATTAATGCCAGGAAATTGTTCTTTCATGTTTGTTGTTTTCTTAGTTAGATTTTGTTTCTCAGAATATTATCCTGTATAGGTTATTTCATGCCACAATCTAAATACTTAAATGCAATTCAAAGATTGAGAATATGTATTGTTGGATAAAATACAATAAAAGTAATTTGTTATTTAAATGGATTTTGCCTGGGGGTCAATACTTGAGCATATCGTAGACGTTAAAATGTGTTATCATTGGGATCAGGGTTGTACTGTTAACAACAGCAGATTAGAGATACTTCCATACTCCCCAAAACATTCAATCTTTTTATCAGGGGATGCAGGATGCAGTTTATCGTTTTACCCAGGACTGTCATGTTCCTGAAAACATGCGTTGATACCCACTTTGGATAATAAAAAGATGATTTCTTTTATACTGTGGTAAAGTATGTTGCACCCCTGCAGCACTCTAATTGATTGAATAGCCCGTGGGCAGAAATGGTCTATTTAAGTTTTATTATTCGAGGTGTAATATTCGAATATTGTCCGAGTAATATTCGAACTAATTACTTCGTCGACTATTGCGATCTAACCCACTGCTCTCTCGGTTGTGACCTCGGCGGTAACACACACACACACACACAAATTTTATCGGCATTGTCCTTTTTTTTTTTTTTTTTTTACACTTTTACATATTCAAATGTTTGGTTATTCTGCTATTATTTTATAATCTGAAGTAATCTGTGTATTTGTCTCACACCAAATGTGTAGTAAAATATACGTTTAATCTCGGGATTCTGGAAAAAATTCAATGAAGAATCTGCAATAGATTAGTCTAGTGACGAGATCCCAGACTGTTTCAGTGAAATCGATCAAATTTAACCGCAACTCCTACTCCCTCAGCTTCTTTGCTCGCTCTTCCCGCCTGTGGAATGCCTTTCCGTATATTTGCTTACCTGACAGATTCAATGTCCAAGAGTTTAAATGTAATGTTAATTGTCATCTCCTAGCCCCTTGACTCGTGTCTTTTCCTGACAACATTTATATCATGTTCTTCTTCATTTCCATACTACTCTCATGCAGCACTCTTCACAACTGTGTTCAAATTATTTTCTTTCACATTCTTTGATACCTACTGTAAATTTTTTTTCTCATCACTCACTTATTATGAAACCTCTTATATAACCCTTGCACACTAGTGGCAGTTGTACCTTACTTGGAGTAAAATTATTAAAAAATAAAAATTGTAATATACAAAAAAGTTTCATGCAATGTTAAATTAGGTGTTTTTTACAATCTGCAGTAGGTATCAAAGAATGTGAAAGAAAATAATTTGAACACAGTTGTGAAGAGTGCTGCACGAGAGTAGTATGGAAATGAAGAAGAACATGATACAAATGTTGTCAGGAAAAGACCCGAGTCAAGGGGCTAGGAGATGACAATCAGTCAGGAAGTGCGAGAAAAGAAACTGTGGAGTAGAAGTTGCGGTTGCATTTTATCGGTTTCACTATAAAAGTGTGGGATCTAGTTGCTAATCTAGTTTCTCGTGCAAATTCGTATCTAATGGGCAGCAATGATCTAATTTCATTGGAGCAGAAACCGTGAAAGTATTTATAGAAGAGACACATGGAAGCAACATCGCTCCGGTGAGGGAGAGACTAAGTAGGTGGAAAAGGAAAGGGGCCGATTAATTTAAGGTGAAAAAGTGAGTGTGAGGGAGAAATAACTGATAAGGAAGAAAAAGATCAAATAGTAGTAAGTAGCAGAATGCGTGTGTGTAAAAAGATTAATCAGTCTATTTAACTAAAGTCGAATTATATAAAGTCTGTGTTTCTTTTCTCTTTTCTGGTCGGCGACACATGTAAAAAAATTATCAGGCAGTTGAAGATGTCTTGTTTTGCTATTTTTGTTTTCTTTACCTTCTTCTCTTCTTATTATTGGTTGAGTCTGCGCCAGGCCTCTCTGATCTATGCGCCATTCCGACTCACTTGACTTGTGAAGTGACATCTTTAAGTAGGGAAATGCGTTATATGCCAGGCTCCGAACGGTATTTTCATTTTCTAGGTGTGACAAAAATAGTGATTGGCGTCATAGATCAATTTGCTATTTCCTATCCAATCTGGAGTCAGAATTTTACGTTTCACACTGACTTGAGAAATTTGCCTTGGTCAGGGTTTTTAAAAATATTTTAAGTCGTTCTGATCCTTTTTGCGGGTGTGCAATTTTCCTTTTTGCGTTTTAGTCAATTTTTCGGTGATAAAGGTTTTCTATCATCTATGATAATATTGTAAAGAAATGCTACATTTTAGTCGATAAGAGATTAAGCTCTATGGTTATACAAAGCGTTACAATTTAATTGCAAATATATGTAAAATGTTTTCAATTAATATAACAATCAGATTTTTAAATTTTCATTAACTTAAATCTAATTTTTGTTGTTTTTTCATAATATGATTATAAAATGAATAATTGACTAATTATGCCGCACTTGATATATAATGTCTTTGATCAATATCATTCTGTTTAAATACGAAACAAAGAGTACGGAAAACAATATTATTATAATTTTATTCTAATTATATCTACTATCTCTTTAATCTGTGGAATTTTCATTGACACGTGATTAAAAATATCACAGATATGAATAATCGTGAAATATTTTATAATCATTGTTAATATATACTATTGTTAGAAACTCAATGAACATTATCAAATTTACGGGTAGCCAGCTATTATTTTATAAAGTTTTTGTATTAATTTTTATTACAAAATATAACACAGTAAAATCAGTAACAAATACAACAGTAGAACAAATAGCTAACTCGCTCCCTAAATGAAACTAAGTTATGCCCCTTGATCGGAACTTTCTAAGTCAACAGAGATGAAAACAGATTTCAAGATGGCGGTCAGGCAGTCTAACATCAAACGTATCGAACTTTTTTTTTTTTTATAAGCGTTTCACCCCGAGCAAGGCATGTCACTGCCACTACTGTGCAGGGGGCTACGTAGAGTGAAGAAAGGCTGATTAAATATAGGAAATGACAGAGGGTGGGTGATAGGCGGGTAAGGATACCGAGAATGAGGGTTGGGTAGATGAGAGTGTTGTGAGAATAGTTGGGAGTTAGTGTGATAGGAGGTGTCCATTGACCGTACATTTAAACACCTGGAGATTGTAACTGTCGGGAAAGCAGACTTGTGGAAGGGAGTTCCACAGGCGGGAAGCGCGAGAAAAGAAGCTGTTGGAGTAGAATTTACGGTTACATCTTATTTGTTTAACTGTAAAAGGGTGGGACCTAGTTGCTAATCTAGTATCTCGTGTAAATTCGTGCTTAGGCGGCACCAGTGATCTAAGCTCATCGGAGCAGAAGCCATGAAAGTACTTGTAGAAGAGGCACAGGGAAGCCACATCACGCCGGTGTGAGAGCGGCTGCAGCCGGTCTGCCAAGTCAGTATCAACCACGTTACAGATCCTCCTTTGTATTTTGTCAAGAAGCCCAAGGAGTGCAGCAGGGGCACCCGACCAGATATGGCAGCCATATTCAATACACGGGCGGATGGTAGATTTGTATATGTGCAGAATAGATTAACGGTGATAACTTGTTATGTTTTACACTAATACTTATCCAATAGTAAATAAAATTTATAAAGATTCGAATTGTGCATTTGATCTTATTTGAGACAGATAATTATATTCAGCAATGCAACAGAGATTCTAAGCAACTATGTTTTACAAATATGTGAGCAGGGAAGACGATTCTTCTTCTATGTGCCATTTCCTTTCAGGATGTAAACGATCATCGTTTTTCACGTCTCCCTATCTCTGGTGGCTCATAGTATGCTTTCTCCTGTTACACTTCGCAACCCCCGTTCCGTAATTCACCTGAGCAGGCCCCTGAAATATATTATCCGCTGCCTTCTTCTGTCTCTTTTTCTTTTTATCTGGCTTGTCAGTATCAAGTTCTCTAAGATTGCATGTCCCAGGAACTTCAGTTGTCTCTTTCTGATGCTTACTATTAATTTTCGTTTGGTTGCCATTCTTACCAGCACCTCAGCATTGCTCGGATGTTTTGTCCATGATATCCGCATCATCCTACTGTAGAATCACATTTCCGCAACTTGAAGTTTTTTACTTATCTTCGATAGTATTGTCTAGCATACACTGCCGTATTGAAGAACTGACATCACATAGCAATCTAGCATTTTCTTCTTTGTTTCTAGTGAAATTTTCCTGTGTCTTAGTATTTTACTCATGTTCTGGAATGCGTCCTTTGTCATGCCAATTCGCCTTCGGATCTCTGTATCACACTTTCCAACTCCTGTTAGAATACGTCCTAGGCATTTAAATTTTTGTACTTGCTTGATTCTAGTATTTCCCACCTGTATTTGGCATTTTGGGTTGTCTTTTTGCTGATAATCATACTTATTTTTAATTTTTTTTGTCACTCTTCACAGCTACCTTCCCTAGAAAGTTTTGTAGTTTTCTTTCAGTTTCTGCGATCAGCACCGTGTCAACTGCATATCTTATGTTATTCAAATTGTGGCCTCTAATAACAAATCCTGGTGTAGAGTTTATGGCCCTCAAAATATTCTTACTGTACAAGTTGGAGAGATCCGGTGAAAAGACGCATCGTTGTCTTACGCCTCCTTCTATCTTTGAAAATCTGCTGAAATCGTTGCCTGTCCGTACGCAGGCAGTTGCTGCCAGTAGAGATTCTTCATTATTCTTAAGCCTTTCCCAAAAATATCGAGGCTACCAAGGATCTTCATCAATTCTTTGTGTCGTATTTTCTCGAATGCCTTCGCATAATCAATAAAACATACGTACAAGTCCTTCTTCTTTTGTATTTTTTCTTTTTCTGTGCGGTGAGTTTTCAAATCATAGGCGATCTTAGATATTCATTTATTCCTGTCGCATAACGAAAACAGTTTTCCTCATGCTCTCTCTCTTCTAGTCTCTGCTCTGAAATCCACATCCTCAAGATTATCAAGTACGTAATGCGTTGCTTTCCCCTGTCTCCCTTTCCATCTATCAGTCCCGTGAGTATTACATTCTCCAAGAGTTCTTTCCACATTATGTGTCCCAGAAACTGTCAGTTCCTGATGTTAATTAAAATGTTCCTTTTCGTTTGCATCCCGTCCAAAACCTTGCCTTTGCTCATATTTTTGGTTCATGGTATCCTCATCATCCTTCTGTAGAATTCAAATTCTATTGCTTCCAGCCTCTCCTTCATATTTTATGAGATTGTCAAGCATTGCTTGTCATATACGACAGATATCACATAAAAGTCCACTACACTTTTCTTTGTTTCCAACAAAATCTTTTTGTCTCTCACTACTCTGTTTAGCATTTGAAATGCGTCATTGGCTATGCAAATGCGCCTCCGGAACTTTGTTTCGCAATTTCCGTCCTCTGTCAGAACACTTCCCAGGTATTTAAATCCCTGCACCCGCAAAGCGATAATTGAAATGTCTGGGAAACATTGGAAGATAACACTGAATTACGTTAGGGGAGTTGAAAATAACGTTAACAATCGTAATGCTTTTCAGTGAATGGACGTTAGAGAACAGATGGTAAGTAAATGTGACAGTAGACAGTCAAACGTTGCTCGGGCTAAAAGAAACAAAAAGTTGTGGTGAGCGAAAATCGCTGGCTTCCTGAAAAGACACAGTGTATAAAAAAAATAAATTGTTTTTATATTTTTTTTCAGCTAGACTTTCAGCTGTTTATACAGCTTCAAATATTGGATGTTTTCCTATATATTTTGATATAAAAGCGAAGATAAACATTTTAAAAGATGTAAATTTTCTTCAGAATATAAGTAATCTGAATTCGTCACAACTATATTCCTAAAAGATCACGTCAAGATCCTTGTTATCTATGAATTGTTGTAATCTCAGAGATAGATAAATAGATAGATAGCGAGAGAGAGAGAGAGAGAGAGAGAAAGGGAGAAAAAAACAGACAGATAGAAAAAGAGGAAAAAAGTCAAGCTGTGTAGTTCTAAATAAGTTTCTCTACGGAATTGAAGACAGAGGTTTATTTCTAATAGTTTGGCTTATATCCAATTCACCAGTTTTCCTTTCTCTGTTACTCGAATTTGTGATGGCTCCATCATTCATAAATATTTTCCAGTTGCATTCTACACGGTTTCGAGCTAAGATTAATTCTCCTCTTAGAATGGATGTCACTAATGTATACAGAGCCCATTCTATGCTGTTCTATAGAAACTTACCTAGGGGTAGGAGAACTAGGTCTATGCCTTTCCTCAGGGTATTAGCATGATAATGTATACAGCAGTAGAAGCTGAAAAGAAAAACAGAGCAGTCAAAGTTTGCCATTTAATGACGTTCGTGTCGTTTTTTTCTATCGAACAATGTTTACAGAATTTTCCAGGAGAAAAAAATTTCCATTTTGCCGGCGAAGTTTAGATAAGAATGTTCTCATACATTATTGAATATGAATGTATCTATCCGTTGTACATGCCTAAATTTCTTGCGTTGTCTTTCATCTTTGCTTTTCTGTGTATGCGTGTGCTGAGGCCTACTTTAAATGTCTGAAAGCCTCGCCGAAAGAGCTCAACGAATACATTAAGAAAGTCTTGGCAGTATTTCAGATTAGCTTTCAAAGTAAATGGGCATTTTTAAAATTGAAAAACAACTCTTAATACACATGATTTCAATATAAGGAAACGTAACCGCGAGAAAAGGGCTAGATGTTGCCATACATAAATTCTGGCGATAACACACTTTTCTTCGCTTATATATCGTACCCCTTCAGTATATGTAGGACCATAGCGCTCCATAATTTCCTCTTCCCTTTATCTTTTTTGTACGGTTAGCTTTTGCCATCTCTCATAACTCTGTTCTAATTACCATTTGCACAAGCTAGTAGCTTATATCTTGTTTATCTTAGTCTATACTGATTTCAAAATTTCTTATGTGTGTCAAGCCTTCCTTGTGTCAAAATAACTGTCATTTTCTGATTCTAAAGTAGAGTATTCATTTTATTTAAAGTTTTCATAAATATGCTAAAACTGATATTAATTATAGCAGAATTTACAAGAATTCTTAAGGAAAGTGTTGGTCGAAAATACAAAATATTTTTAAAATCCCAATATCAAAAGCTTCTTGCTTTAAGAGAGACAATATATATTAAATCATTCTCTTGTACAATCAACCTTACAATATTTCACCAAAACACAAAAGATGACTTTGCATGAGAACGATAGCAATATCGGATACATAATAATTTTTAAAATGGCCTGTGATGTAGCCAAAACGCTTGGGAAGTTAAATTTATGAAACATTCGACATTCCGTCTCTCAAGCAAACAGGAAACATGTAAGAATACCGAAAAAATGAAATAAGAATTAATAAAATAACTATGGATTACACACAGAGTAAAAATAAATTCGCCTATTTTGGCTCGCATTTTCTACTGACATTTGGTGATGTGGTTACATTGAATCAATCGTTTAGTCTAAAACTATTTTCATAACAATAGTTTAGCTGAATGTTGCTCATTGGTGTACTTGGCGGCATTAATTGTCTCATGTTTTTAGATGGGCAAATAGGTTTCCTCGCTTTACTGTTGTTTCCATTTAGATTCAATAAGATTCCCATCTCTGATAGAAAACTTCCCAGGTATTTAAAGTTCTAAATCTGCTTGTATTGTAGTATCCCTAAGCTGTAATTTGCAGTTTTGGGGTCCTCTTAACGGCATTAGTTTTATCTGGTTTTTATATCGGCATTTAGTTCTCACCATCTTACCCTGGTAGAGATATATTGAACTGGATGTTCATTTTCTCCTATTTTCTTTTCTCACCTGCGAAATTCTCTTTTAACTTCCTTGCCAATTTCCGTCCCTTTTGAACCTTTTTTCTCATTTTTACTAAAGCCTTCTTATTCTTTTTATCTCGCATTAGCATCAACAGATGCGTTGATTTATTGTTGTGCATATAGGAAATGTTTAAAACAATAATAAAAAAGTTTGAATTTCAGTATATAATAATATCAACAAATTTATGTTGGTGTGATAAACAGAGAAAAAAGCTTAAAAGATTATACAAGAAAAATAAATTGTTAAAGAAAAGAAAAGAACATTACAATGAAACCTGAAATGACAAAAATTTCCTTATTTTTCTTCTAGGTGTCACGTCGATTCAAGATGTAGGAGATCATGGCAATCCTCATTGCCGTATACCTTATAACTCTTAAAAATATTTCTCCTATTATTTTTTCAAACCCTACTCTACCAAACACATTGCTTAAGCACATCAAATATATTACGCGTTGCTTTCACCTGTCTCTATATTTTCCTCTCTCCGGCTGTAAGTATCAGATTATCAAAGTCATCTTTTTCCAATACGTGCCCCAGAAACGCAGCTGTCACTTCCTGATGTTAAGTATAAGTTTCCTTATCATTTCCATCCTCTCCAAATATATAAATGCGATATATGAAAACAGATGTCACATAAAAGTTCATCAGTTTTTGTTTTCAATTAAATTTTCTTATCCATCAATACTTTAAATAGCTTTCGGAGTGCATCCTTTGCCAGGCCAATATTCATTCGGATTTCAGACTCGCATTTTCCGTTGTGTGTATGAACATTTCCCAGGGAGTTAAATTTCTATACCTGATTGTATTGTAGTATCCTAGACTTGTAGCTGTCATTTTGGGGTCCGCTGTTCTGCCGTGCATGCATTCAGGTAGCTACGCATAAATTAAACTCATCAGCGCCTAGATAATTAAATCAAGCCCAGCTGAGGATGCTACACAGGTTTTACACTCATGAAACGTATATATATATATATATATATATATTATGTAAATCATTTTCAAAACCAACATATAATATTTCTTGATGGCGAGATTCTATCTAGAAATTTAAAGATTTCCGTGTCGCAATGTACTTGCAATTCATAATGATATATATATATATATATATATATATATATATATATATATATATCTGTGTGTATGTGTGTGTGTGTGTGTGTATTTGCGTGTGTTTTCTGTATGTGCGTTTTCAGACAACGCTTTTCTTCTATTTATATTATGTTTCTTTGTTTTTGATGACACGTAAGCGTATAAAGGTTTTGCTTTTAAATTATTGAGGAATTGTTAATAACTACCATTATCAGATGAATTTCCCAAGTTTTTGTGTGTGTGTGTTTTTGGTTCGGTATTGCTTTGTTTGATTATTTGAATATATTTCTTTATTTCTTCGTATGCAGCATTCCTCTTTAATTCTTTTTGTAGCTGTTTATGTCTGGCCGTTTAATTTGATGAAATGTACTACACGACCTCAAAAAATTGAATTGCAATTTTCATCCACAGAAGATATGTATTGCATTCAGATATAAATCCGCCCACCATAAATAGGTGAAATGCGTTGTCTTAACAACATGTTTTCCTATATAATTTCATCTCGACATTTGTTGGATATCATTCTATGTCTTGCTAACACCGATAGAAATGCGATTCTGTCCAACAGAAGAATAATGAATAAAGAGATAAGAACATGCAAGTAGCTTTCAAAGTTGGTAACGACTAATAATTACCCACATGGACGCCTTTAATGATGCAATATATATATATATATATATATATATATATATATATATATATATGATATGATAATAGCACAGACAGGATCGTCGATGTAGATATAAAGGAGACGCAACAGAAGCTAATAATTCGATTGAATTAACCTCTGACTTGAACCATAGTAGATGCGGTTTTTCCCCATTTCCGTCCTCTGTACCTCTTCTGGACGCATCTGCCTCAGATAATGACGGTTTCCTCATCTTTTTCTGCTTGGAGGTAATTAAGTGTCCGAATGATATCGCGACAAGAAGGCAGACCCCAAAACTTCCTTTTCATTCAACGATTTATTTCCTAACACTGAAAATAATTTATTCTTTGATGGTGATATGGCAGGACAGTGCTACATATTGACCTCTTCAGGGATCAACAAATTACATGAAAATAATGCACCGGTTATTTCTAAACTAAACACATTCACATACTTATTTGTTTATGCCCATATGCCTACAAACAAACACACAAACATACGTATATGCAAAAACACACATACACACAATTGTGTATGTAAAAATCAGTTATGAGTATATCTATAAAACGATATTATGTAAAAATATAAAATGAATCTTTATATATATATATATATATATATATATATATATATATATATAAAGATTCATTTTAAATTTTTACCTAATATCATTTTATATCTGTGTGTGTGTAAATTTATATTTATATATCTATATCTATCATAGATTGTTAACTAAATGAAAGTGAAAGAAGGATATTTTTAAACTTTGTTTTTTTTGCACTGTAAATTACCATCTAAATTAGTTTGTGATTAATTTATGCGTTAGATATTTTGAAATGACTGGAGTTGTACACATAACTGTTTTCTTTTAAATTTTAAAACATTTCCGTCCATGTGTAAAGAATTACAAAGAAGTATATAAGAATTACACAGAAGGCTGTGCTTTGTGCTGCAGTAGATATCGACTCAGAACAACAAATTATGGGGCCGCTTTCGAATTCTTCTTCAATTAGTTGCATTCACTTTCTTGGGGAAGGTATTAATCATTCTCTTCTGTTCAGTTAGACATTAAATGACAGGATCGATTGGGTTCTCTAGCCTTATTCATCAAACATTTTGCTGCAGAATTTAACGGCAATATCTTCCCAGACGTTCATGTCTCTCTTGAAACAAGCCTGTATAACATAAGTCAATTAGGAATTACTACATGTATGACGTAATCTTTCTTTAACGAACGAAGATATTATATAAATCGAAAATTTCACGTCAATTTCAGATACTTTATCGTTTAATAACTGTAGCATTCTCTAGATCAAGTACTTTTTCAAATATATTTTAAAACAAACCTTTTCTCTTTCATATGCATATAAGATTCTCTCTTAATATACGCACAAAACATACGTTTACCCGATCCTGACAACAATCTGAATAACGTTGAACGTACAACACATTTTAGCTTTAAATATGAGTCTAAAAACAATTGACCTTTCTTAGATATCATTATACCTTTGCTTATTATAAGTAATAGTTAAAAAAAAAGAAATCTTGTTCATATCATTATTTTACCGTCTTATATTTGCAAACAATTGAATTTGTTTTTTATGATGGAAACTGCGTGTATGCCTTCTCTGCTTTCATTACAATTTCAGATAATAGTCTGTCTTAAAAATCGTTATCTTGAATTTTATTTCTTAAAACGCTTGGTAATGGATGTTGATCTCTGCTTGAGATAAAAGATGATACCGAGAATAAAATCAACTGCAACAAATTACAAATGTTATTTCACCTGTGTTATTCTTCTCATAACATCCACAAACTAGCCTCTAACCTGGGACATACTTGATTGTTTTTGGATGAAACCTTAAAGAATCAGCACACATGAAAATATTTATGAATACAAAAAAAAGAATAATTAATTTTATTGATTCAATTTTTAGCTTTAGCAAAAATTACAAATAGACAATTTAATATATTTTTAATGAGTAATTTATATTAAATAAAATTATTCAATGAAAATATATTAATACTTTAATTAATTTCTTGCAACGTGTTTTGAAAATGAATATTTAAATGTCAGTTAGATTCATAACTTTTAAACGTTTTTATCAATTTTACAAAAGTAAATTTCCAAATCATTTTGTTCATTAGTATATCTACCATCATTCCCAAAAAATATTATTTTCCATTTTCAAATAATTCTTCTGTATATAATTTTTAACAGATTTTCGCATTTTTGTGGTATATTTTATACGAACACTTGCGTCTGTCTTTGTTAAAAACATTTTTCTCCTTCAAAGCGTTGTGCAGCGTTTTTGAAAAATCTTTTGGTACATAGCCAAATGAATAAGGCATCGTGTAGAAGCGTCCAATTCAGTAGTAAATCTTTACCTGTTTATTCTTGTCATTTACTGATTTTCATGAAGAAAACACATTTTTTCTTGACGAGTAGAAGGCGGTTTTCTCCGAAATTATTCAGTAAAAATATGCATCTAGTGTTTCATTGGTTTTTATCAAATCTATATAAATATAGATGCAGTGAATATCGACTCGGATTGAGAAATCGGAAAGTCTAGTTCAAATTCCAGTCGAATTCGATGCATTCACTTACGCGTAAATACCCTTTGAAAAGCTATTAATCTGCCGCTTCTTCCTCCATCCATGCATTCAAGAGCAGAACTGATTGGTTCTATATTATTTGTTATCAATTAGCATAACTTAGAAAGTACATGCAACATATTTCCTGAGAATCTTCTGCTCAGGCATCTATGTTTCGAAAGAAACATGATCGCCCAATTGTATATAACACATGGCACTTAACTGACATGAATAATAGCACAATGATTTTACAACAAAATCAACATTACCAATCTTCTAGGTACAAGAAATTTTAGATTTGTATACATTTTTCTTTGCCAATCTTCTGCGTTTTCCGTTGAACTTTAATGATAATAGTAATATCATCCGTTTCCTCATAAGGAAGCATCAGCCATTTAGCTTTACATAATGGTTTTTATACCATGTCAGTTTATCTAGATTAGAAAATCTTATCTTTTTTATCGATTATTGATAGGGGTTTCTTTCCTAATCTTTAAAGTAAAATTACCCGGCTTTATCTTAAATATGTCGTTGCTTTCTGTTTTCATTGCCACTATAAATGTTTCTGCCCTATGGTACATTTTGTTGTTTGATTCTACAGCGGTCTTCACAAAGTTCGAAGAAGACTGCTCCTCGCTAAGACCTACAAACTTAAGTCACATGAAACACTTTTTCAATAATTAATCTAAGAATGTGACTGTGTACTGGTGAGAGTTTGGTTAAAGTTGTGGAAAATCTCAATGATACATGGATATTGAAAAGTACTAAACACTTCAAATGCATAAAATACATTTAAAACTATAAGACAAAGCCAACCAATAAGGCTCATAAGAAAGAAAATCCTTAAGCAATCGAACACAACAAAACAATTTAAAATTATGTTTTAGCCGTACCAAGAGAAAAAAAAAGGAACATGAAAAACACTCAAAAAATATACAATTCAATATATTCAATATACAGTACAAGTAATTTCAGAACAATTACCACTGCCCACGAACTGGTAACTACATAGAAATTTGTTTTATATTCTGAGTTACATCCAAAATATTGCACGAAAATAATATTTTTCAAGCTTCAATACTAGCAAAAAATGACCATTTTCTAGAAGTCAAAATGAACATAATCATATTTCCCCTGCTGGATAATCTTCAAAACATCATAACAAGACTGATTTGACCAATACAAGCACTAAAATAAATTCCTCCTACGCTACCTCTATTCACTTAAAGGTAAAAAAAAGTCTAAATAAAAATCAACTAAATAAAAGATTCTTGTATGTGACGTATGACCTTAAAGATCATTCCTCTCCACAATTTCCATACATTTGTAGCGATTGATAGTGTTTTTTAACACTTCTAAACATTATACTGCCATTTATTTACTGAATCACGCTAATTATTACACTCATCCTTTTCCACTATCTCCCTTACATTCAACTGCTAACGTGGGCATCAAATTTATCAAGCTCTATTTTCTTTTTATATGCCATTCAACTGATTCTTTCTTATGTTAAATATAAGTGACATTTTGGATCCCATTCTCTAAAATTGCGTTTTTACTTACATATTCAATCCATGGTATTTTCAATATTATACTGTATAACATTTCAGTTACTTTAAGATGCAGCCTTCATCCGATATTACAGGACTAATATTCCTTAACAGTTCAGTACACTTTTAAATTGTTTACTTTTTAGTAATTTACATAACATCATTTGCTATTTCATTACGCATCCAGATTTCAGCGTTGTCGTTTCTTTTAACTGATAGACATAACTTCCAAATATATACATTTTCCTACTTGTTTAATATTTTTGCATCGTCCGGAGAGCTTGTAGTGATTTGTAGTTGTTCATGTTCCAACACGTTAGAATACGTGAAATTTATCGACATATATAATATGTTTATATATTCTATCAGAGCACACATCCAAATATTTCTTAGGGGAGAGAATTGACAATTATTTAATTCGTGTCAATGCTCCATCCAAATGAAAGTGAAAGATTATATGGTGCTTTTTTGACATTTCATGCCTTTTTTTTTTTTGCTTTAGAAAATGAATCGCATAGGAATGAAAAGCTTTGCTCTTTGTACAGTGATGATGGTTTAGCTGACTAAAGAGAAGTGGTTTGCTAAGTTTAGAGTTGGCCGCTTTCTTTTTCTTTTGAAAACGGGTTGAACGTTTCCTTTCAGCTCGAATCTGGCAATTATTTTTACCTGGCTCCACCGGGAAAACTTCAGGAAACTTTTTTTTTAACTCGTCTTTCAGGCCTTGGGCATCCTTTGTCATATTTTCCACCTTTTTGCAAAAATGGTTCATTGGTTGGTCCCACAACTTAAACCGCTCCATCCAATGTCCCAAATAAATGCTCAGAGTTTTTATGGACGAAAACTTTTAGTTTCTTTGAAATGCCATTTAATGTTACAGGTAGCGTTAGCTTATCTTCAAATCTGATGTTATCTCGAGCTGTTTTGTTTGCTTTATTCATCGCTTTTTAAATTTTCTTCTAAGTGTGAAGATTAATAATTTCGAGATCCGAACCAGAATCAAGGTTAACTGTTTTACTTAGAATTTTGACTACAACATATTTTCGTAGATTCTTATCTACTTTTGCTTTTGATCTTGTTTATCTGACTCGGCTTTTGTTGTTCCTTTTATCTCTACAGTGTGCACATTTGTGGCTAATTTTGCCTCAGTTATTACATGTCTTGTTTCGGTAGAAGCAGTCTGCTTCCCAATGTTGTCCATCACAACACCCGCATAGACTTGTGGGTAATTTTTATTTCTGAAAGGATCGTCTAATTTTAGCTTGTATATGATCATACTCTTTGCTTTTTCTACCTTTTCTAGTGGATATTTCTTTAGCTTGTACTTACTTCTACTAACATATGATATGCCTAATTTTCGATTATTTATGGAATTGCTTTAAACATTGATTATTTCAGCTAAATTTTGCAGTGTGGGAGCTTTTTCGCTTTCTAGTCTTCAGAGAACTCTCCGTCTTATCTCTGAGTTTTTTGTTGAGACTTAACCTTGGGTAAATATTAAACATTTGAAATCGTCAGCTGAAAATTCTGCTGATCGAAAATCGTCACAGTGATTCTTTACAATGGACGTGAGTGTTTGATAATCCTCGTCATCCCGTTTTGTCACGTTAAAACACTTCAATCTGTTGTGGAATAGTGTTGCATTCGGGATAAATAACTCAGACAAAAGTTTTATTGCTTCATCGAACCCTAATTGTTTATTTTTTCGGAAGAATGTAATCGACGAGCATACAATGTTCCACTGTTTCCAACTTTCTCAAAAGTAGACGAACATTTTTAGCGTTCGACTAATCCTCACAGCCTACCGTAAAGAGATATTCATATCTGCTACACAATGCTTCCAATTCTTATTCTCGTCAGGAAGATAATTGAATGACTCAGTAGAATTCTAATGTGTGTTGTGAGAAAATGCAGTGGTGTTTTTACTAAATTATTTTTACTTAAAGTTTTAGAAGTAATACTTCTCGTTGCTTTTGCAATTCAATCTGTTGTTGCTTGCTCTCTCTCTCTCTCTCTCTCTCTCTCTCTCTCTCTACTGTTGTTGCTGTTCTTTTTGCTGCATGAGTAATTTTTTTTCAACATTTGTTGCAGCTGTAGTATACGTTCTTCATTCTTCCTTTGATAATTAATTTGTGCCTTTATCATCTGAACATTATTCAAATACGGAACCACGACTGGGTTTGTGCTCTCTGCTCGGAAGCAGAGAGCGCCCTCTACCGAAGGCAGAGTGCTGACAGTGTCAACAGTAGCAGAAGCAAGTCTGCTACGCAGTGACTATATTCACCAGCCTTCCCACGCAAGGCTGGATGTGACACATGGTCATTTTAATGTGGGTATTCCCGGCCATATAGCCGGGCCAAAAATATGTCTGTCTATTTTTACCGAGTCGTGGTTCTACCCTCCGGCGGAACCACGACTGGGTTTGTGCGCTCTGCTCGGAAGCAGAGAGCGCCCTCTACCGAAGGCAGAGTGCTGACAGTGTCAACAGTAGCAGAGGCAAATATACTACTCAGTGACTATATTCACTAGCCTTCCCACGCAAGGCTGGATGTGACACATGGTCATTTTATTGTGGGTATTCCCGGCCATATAGCCGGGCCAAAAATATGTCTGTCTATTTTTACCGAGTCGTGGTTCTACCCTCCGGCGGAACCACGACTGGGTTTGTGCTCTCTGCTCGGAAGCAGAGAGCGCCCTCTACCGAAGGCAGAGTGCTGACAGTGTCAACAGTAGCAGAAGCAAGTCTGCTACGCAGTGACTATATTCACCAGCCTTCCCACGCAAGGCTGGATGTGACACATGGTCATTTTAATGTGGGTATTCCCGGCCATATAGCCGGGCCAAAAATATGTCTGTCTATTTTTACCGAGTCGTGGTTCTACCCTCCGGCGGAACCACGACTGGGTTTGTGCTCTCAATTGGAGATGGTAGCCATATTAGAAAGGTGTGGACGAGTCCATTTGTAGGTAGGTCTCCACAATACATATAGAGAAATTATAGGTAGCATTTCAAGAAAAAAAGCTAGAATAAGCAAACAGGATAGGTTTTTTGCTTAAGAACAATGCCAGATCAGGCATTACATTGGCGAACCAGCAAAAATTGTTACAGCTAGGCTCTAATATGTTACTCGACTTGGAATTGTCACCAGATACTCGAATTTTCATTTATTCAGGCTATTGCAAAATAATCTTAATAGTAAACAAACTCTAATTATATGGATGATAAAAAAAAAAAATTAAAAAAAGTTAAATTGTTTATTTTTTTGCAGAAAAAAAACCCCGGAATTCTAGAATGACTTAATAATGGAGAAATATTTTTTACAAAATGGGATTACATTTAATTAAATAGGTATTTAATGGCATAATTTGTTTTACATTTTAGTTCACTTTTAAAATTGGGACAATCCAAGAGTATTTTCGATTGTAATTTCTCTTTTGGGCCGTTCCGTTTTTCGTCTTCCCTATAATTAATGTTTAGTATTATCTTCTCGTTTTCTTTCATTATCTTTTGTAAAATTCTTGTAGTTTTTATGGCTTCTATCAATAATCTGCTGTCTATTATCATATGTTGCATTCATTCATTGTTTATCTGGTCAAAGTCAGTTTCGTCTTACACCTCTTTCTATTTTTGTATGTATGCAAAATAAACATTTAATCTGTATGCAATCGATCTCCTGTCAATATATATTCTGGATAATTCTAAAATTCTTCCTAATATTTCGATGATGCAGAGTAATTCAAATAGTTTTCGAAGCAGAATTTATTAAACGCTTTTTTATCATCTATAAAACACAGGCACAAATGTTTCTGCATTTCGATTTTTGGTGATCACATTCGAAGAATCACTTTTTCCAGTATCTTTCATGAAACTGCATTGTTTTTTTTCTACTTCTTTTCTTATTCTGTTGACACTGACTTAATCTGTGTTTGTGGGATAATTGCTTTAACAGGATCCAATCGGCTACTCGTGCTATGGTGTTCTGATTTTTTCCAAATGGCTGCTTAAACAGTGATATAAAAAGGCATTTATTTATGTTTCTCTATACAAAGCCAGGGATAAACCTTATTAAAAATAATAATATTTAAAATTGAAAGTACAATGTAGTCATGGAAATATATAAATTAGATAATAAAATGAACAAGTTAATACTACAATAACTATAACTAAAAATATGATTAAAATTGTCAGACAAAAATTAACTAAAATTAATCAGTGAAAAGATTGAAATGTGTATCTGCATAAATGGGATGTATACCACTATCTTCATCTGAACAATTAATTATTTTTGGTCTAAATCCTACACACAGACACACAAACACACGGAGACACTCATATATATATATATATATATATATATATATATATATATATATATATATATATATTTATATATATATATATGTATATATATAAACATTTAAGCCGGAGGAACGGAAACGAATTAATATAGAATTTCCCATGAATACGTATACATATCTTTAATAGCATGATACCTTATTATATGTGACTCACTTGAACAAATCATAATGTCCTTTCGCCTCCTATAAATAATTTCCAATAAATTGTTAGAATTATTCAGCCCGTGTGCACGGTTATAATTTATTATATAAAGTTTACGTGCACACGAACTTTATGGAAACTGTATAACTTTCTAATTAAAGTAGCATTGACATGCGAAACAATCTTTGAGAGAAGAAATACGATATATATTTCTAACATCAAAATGCGTGTAAAAAGAATTTAAGATTTTGTCATAAAAATATGGATGACAGTATTGGAATGACGTGGAGAATTTTCTTCTCAAACGTCGAATGAAAGAAAAGTTCCCAGTTAATGGCGAAATTGCATTGACAGTTCCAGGAGAAGCTTATATGCGTTTTTCTTCACAAAACAAGCTCTTATGCGTCAATAGCAATTGGACACTTCACAATCCTCAATGAAATGTACAAGCCGATGAAACTGTTGATTGAGAAACTCGAACATTCAAGCCATACCTAGTCTATCTGTGTGGATTTGAAGATGGTCAACTGTTAATTCGCCCAGCTGTCCAGCTATACGATATATCTCTGTTTTCTTTATTTATGGAACAGTGGTGCCAAGGATAAACACTCTCAAAATACCGAGTGGTATATTTCAAAGAGTTTGACAGTCAGAGAGAAAAATGTATATGTGGTGTACTAGTGGCCAGAGACAAAAATCATTTTCCCCCTCTCTACATATCAACCTGAAAAGTTTGAAGGAAATCTGTGGGAAAAGTAACGATGAACAGTGTGAGTGATTCAACTAGGACATCAAATTAATAGAGGAATGTATCAAGGGCAGTGCAACACCAGAGTGATGGCAAATTATTGCTGGGACAAAAAACGTTACATTGCGTAACAGTATTTGCGGCAGTCAGAGAAGTGGATGTTTCTTCCAAATTTTTCATGTTAATTTAATATACACAAATTTCTAATACAAACGAGTTTCTTATGTTTTACTAAGCAGAGTTTTGTTGTGCTTTGTAGAAAACATTATATACGAGCACAGTTTGTCTTTTGAGTGTTATTGCATAATTTTTTAACAAATCATATACTTTTTTTTAATGTACCATTAAGAATAACATACGTGAACTTCCTAAAGAGATACAATTTTCTTTATTATGAAACAAAAGATTTTGGGTCTATTCCAGTTGATTTTTCTTCTTAGCTGGCTTACGGCCATATCACGTTGAATACACCGATTCTCGGTCGATCACCGAAGTTAAGTAACGTTGAGCCTGGTCAGTACTTAGATGGGTGAACGCTTGGGAATACTAGGTGTTGTTAGCGTTTAGTGACGGATTTGCGTTCTGGTGCAGTGGATATCGACTAGGAAAGAGAAATCGGTGAACCGAGTTTGAATTGAAGTTGAATAAACTGCATTCACTTAAACACTGGTACTATTGGGAAATGTATCAATCCACCCCCTCTCTCCAGTTATGGGTTAAATAACAGGGTACTACTTGGGGACCCTGCATTTAAAAACAAATCCTAATGAATCTTGATATTTGAAAAGAAAAAAAAACAGTACATGTTTGAAAGAAAAATTACCGGGAATAAATAAATAAAGGTCAATTTGCAATAAATGACCCTCCGAGGCTAAATGGATGTTATATTTGAGACAAGCATAGCAAAATTGATATGTTTGACTTAAAATAATTCAATAAACATGGAATATTTTTGTATTTAAAAAATATAAATAAATTCCATAATAAACACTAATACGTATTTATGTCTAATACAATTTTTTCTCATAGAGTTTTAGATTTGATTATTTTAATATGTTCTTTTTTATTATATATGCAAACTAATCTATTTTAGCTTCAATATAAAAGAAAATATTAGTCCACGTATGTTTTATGCTTACAAAATAAAAAATGATTTTGATTTAAATCCAACATAAAATAAACGTTTTCCCCGTACAATATAGACACATCATTGTGCTAACCTGATATTTTAACATTTAAACAATCAGTCACTATCCATCAGCTAAACTTGCGCTGTGTTTGAAACTCCGAGGCTTGATACCGGTGATGGATAATATATATATATATATATATATATATATATATATATATATATATATATATATATATATACGCTCTCACACCCTGATTGAGCACTCTGGGAGAATGGTAGATTTTGTAAACAGTAGCTACCCCAACATTTACGCACCGCTCATTCGATTATGATCATGCCTTCTTCTTCTACTGGACGCTCGTGGCCTAGTGGTAGAATCACCGACTGACGCCATTCGGCCGGGTTTCAATCCTGGGTTAAGAAGCGACCGGAGTCTAAGCCGTACTGACGAGCTGTAATACAGCGAAGCATATCTGTCTGCGGATGACTATAGTATATATATATATATATATATATATATATATATATATATAATGAGATAAATTGGTACATACGAATTATAAGAATTTTGATCTGAAGTGTATTATTGTATGATTCAAATTACTGAATTAAATTCATTGGTAAACATTGGGTGTACTATTCGATATCAATAATGGAAAACTTTGTAGATAAGTCGAATATACACACACCTTTATATATATGTGTGTGTATGTGCGCGTACACGCGTCTTTGTTTTGTATTTTTGTGCCTGTGTTTGTGTATGTGTGAATATGATTATATATATATATATATATATATATATATATATCAGTGTTTTTATTTTTTTGAGATCAATAGTAATTATTTATTTTAATAACGTTGTATACTGAATATATCACGAATTTCTTCGTGTTTTCTTTTCTTTTTTAATTTCCTAAAAAAAAAAAGAATATTTCTTTGACGAATTAAGAATTGTTTCATCTGAGAGGATTCTGAAATAATGCTTGTTAATATCTTCCGCTGGTTTGGCTGTCTGCGAATCATTTCAGCGATCTCAGAATTCTTCGTTCAACTAAATTATGGTGAAGGCAAGTTCAAAAATAAATTACCCATGAAAAATTGTGATCTTTTCAAGCCAACCGCAGACGGCGTCCATTTAATGTTACAATGACTCGACTACTAAATTGCGACTACGACTATTTATAGGAATAATCGTGCCAGTGTTGTCACTATGTCATTTATTTATTTTCTGATTATTTTTCTTCATATTCTGCTTATAATAATAATAATAATAATAATAATAATAATTATTATTATTATTATTATTATTATTATTATTATTATTATTACTTTTAGTACTAATATGTTAACATTTTTCTCTTCTTCTTTTGCATTTGATAGATATTGTTTAATTTCCATCTTAACTTTGCCAGGATATTTGTCATTTTATTTTTACTTACTATTTCTTTTTAACTTTTTATACTATATTATTCCATTGAATAATATTCCTAGAATATTTCAATAGCATTCGGAATATGATAATCCAATTCGCCATGTATCTTTAAAATTTGCTTGAAATAACCGAATATATATATTGGATTTCTTCACTCTCCAAAACCCACTTTAGGCATTAATGAATCTATGATATTTTGTCCTGTTAACAGCAAGCAAAAACACAATCAATCAAATGAAATATTTTCCTAAACCTGTTCTGTGCGATTTCATTATATATAAAACACTAAAATATAAAAATTCAATTATATGTATTAATTTTTGATCAATAAATTTTTGGTTTTACATAAAGTTCCGTTTATCTCTTCATTAATTGTGTACCTCGCATAATAATCAAAGAGATCACATTCTGTGAAATTAGTTTGTCTTATGTATGGTGTGATGTGGTCTCAAAAATTGTCTATCAGCCAGGACTGGGTCCTCTCTTTTGTGTAGCAATGTTCAAATTCTTTTTGCCAGATATAGGGGGAGTTAACGGCCACCGTTGTAACTAAGACTGTGTTAACATCTCAGTTTACTTGATGTAGATCTCCCGGTTGAGGTCCAGTGGGAAATTAAAATTAGGCATAATCTTGCCATCAATAGTGATCAATCCAAAAACCTTCTTTCTGGATCTTCAACTCTATCCACTTATTGAAAGAAAATACTCTAAATTATTCCTCTTCGAACTTCTGACGTGAATAATAAATAGTCAGTCAGTTAAGTGCCATACGTGATACACGCTTGGGCAATCATGTCTCGAAAGAGACATAACTGACTGGGCAGAAGTTTATCCCGCAGTAGGTTGCCATTGGTTTCTGAGGTAGACTGGTTGCCGGCCAAGGCTATAGAACCCAATCTGTCCTGCTATTTAACCCATATCTGGAAGGAAGAGACGGATTAATACCTTTCCCAAGGGTATTTGCGCGTAAGTGAATACAATGGATTCAACTGGAATTCGAACTCAGCTCCCCGGTTTAGTAGCCGAGTAGTACATTTTCTAAAATTCTGGCAAAGTGAATTGATTCAATAATAATATATGAAAATGCCGACACTTGACACACATCATTCTCTCATTTTCAATATATATATATATATATATATATATATATATATATATATATATATATCTGTGTGTGTGTGTGTGTTAAATAATATATTGCCAATAAGCGAGAGAATAATGATTTTAATATGACAATTGACATATTTGAGTTCTATATATATTGATGCATATTTTCATATAAAAATCCATTTTTATATATCAGAACAATATTTTGAAAATTAATGACAACGTGGGCACGAGGTATGGATAATTTTCTGCCAAATAAAAATCATGGTACTAATGTAATATTTTGTCTATATAATTATATATGCGTCAGAAGTGGAGACGATTGTGTGTTAGCGTTTTCATATACGCTCTCCCCATTTAAGCGCTGATGAATCGGATCTGTTACAGGCATTAATTTAATCTGATGCGGTCATGAATTTCAATAGGCATCAATATTTTGTCATTAATATTTAAAACACTATAAGTGCTCTAATTGTGTTAACTTTTTTCATTTCAGAAAGCAATTAGCAGGAGCAAATGTGATTGAAATAGAAATAACTTCAGTCAGGATTGCAGAAATATTTACGCACCGAAAGATTTTTGTTTCATTTCATTTTTGTGAGAAGCATGTAATTTCAACTGTTACCAGATCTACACTAACCCAGAGTGGAGGCACCTGTTATAGTCCCAGGTATGGAGAAAATGGTTAACTGTGATGAAAACACTAGGCATATCTTGAAAAAATATATTAAAAATAGAAGCAATGCATATATTTATTAAAAAATCTTATTTGGCATTGAATTTCTTTAAAAAAGTATTACCTTCAAAACATTCCTGAAAGGAAAGAAAATATTACCAGCAATACATTTTCTGTGAAAAAATAAATTATTATAAGCAATACATTTCTCTTAGGAAAATATGTTACCAACAATATATTCCTGTAAGAAAAGAAAATATTACCAGCAATATATTTCTGTGAGAAAAGAAAATATTATAAGCAATATATTTCTCTCGCGGTTAGGAAATATTATGAGCAATACATTTATGTGAGGAAAGAAAATATTATATGAAATAAATTTCTGTGAGGAACGAAAATATTACCAGCAATACATTTCTGACAGGAAAGAAAATTTATATGCAATACATTTCCGTAAAGAAAGAAAATATTACCAACAATCTTGTTTTGTTACAAAAGAAATTATTATGTGCAATATATTTCTTTGAGGAAAGAAAAAATTATAAGCGATACATTTCTGTGAAGAAAGATATTACCAGCAAAACATTTTTCTGAGTAAAGAAATTATTATAAGTAATCCATTTCTGTTAAAAAAGAAAATATTATAAGCAATACATTTCTCTGAGGAAATATAATATTGTGCAATACATTTCTCTGAGGAAATATAATATTGTGCAATACATTTTTGTGAGGAAAGAAAATATTATAAGAAATACATTTTTTGTGAGAAAAGATAATGTTACCAGCAGTGCATTTTTTGTAAACGAAATCGCTAGTACTCCCAAGAAAATTACATTTTTTTGGCAGTAAATTGCAAAATCGTTTGTTATGCTGTAAAACAAACCAAACAAAACGGCGTAAAATCAGGTGGAAATTAATTCGAGCACCAACAGACAATCATTTCAATGAGCCATCTATGTAAGCTTCCATTCCGAACTCTAAAACTCAGCAATAAAATGCTAAAAGAAGTATATTCATATTTCATAAATTAGAAAAGAATTGTCGATAATAACTGACATCCAAAAAATGTCACTTTGAATTGCAATGAAAACTTTATTCGGGAAATATACTAAACCATATATAGATTATAAATGGAACAAATTGCCCACATACGTATAGATAATAAAATAAGCAACATATAAAAATAGAAAATACCTGTAAAACAGGATCCCTCATCCTTCTGGACGCAATAAGAAATATTTTTCCAAAGAGGATCTTTACTCGTGGGCATAAAATTATTAACGGAACATATATGCTGTCAGCTTATTAATAAAAGACAAGAAATAATAATAAAAATAATAAAACATGTATGGTGTGTGCTACTAGAGACAGACATCCACTACAACTCGCAGTAGAGCATAGGCCATCGACGACCCCTTGCCATCGACGAGGGCGTCGTCGCTGATTTTTACCTTGTCTTTGATCATCTCAGTGTTCTCGCTCAGGATTCAAAGAAGAAACTGTTATGTGATAGGTCCCGACTTGGCAGCTCAACTCCTGCCATTATCTCATCAGTGGGATGTGGCTTCCCTCTGTCTATTCTACAAATATTTTATAGTTTCTGCTCAAACAAACTCAAGTCACTGGTGTCCCCACCACAAGAATTTACTCCTGCAACCAGACTGGCAGAAAGGTCCCACTCATTTACATTTAGATCAACCAAATGCAGCCGACAATTCTACTCCCTCAGCTAATTTTTTTCGCATTTCCAACCTGTCGAAACCACTTTCATGTTTTAGCTTTCCTGACGGCTACAACATCAAGGAATTTAAATGCAATATTAAAACCCATATCTAATTCACTTGACTCCAGGTCTTTTTAATCCCCTTTTCTTTTCTCTCAACCTTCGCAACTGTCTTCACATCTGTGTTCTCATCCTTCTCTTGCCCTTTCTCTGACACCCCCTGTAACTGGTTCGTCTTTCTTTTCACTCTCCTTCTGTCTAAACCTTTTCTCGTATGTATCCCCCTGCACTTCAGTGGCAGTACCGCTTTGGTTGAGGTGAAACGATTAAAAAAAATGTTTAGTTTTGCTAAACTTACGCAAACCATTTCATTATCAGGGCGAGGTAACAGACAGTTAAGTGACTGACTAGGCGAAAGTTCATCCCGCAGTAGGATGCCATTTCTTTCTGTGGTAGACTGGTTGCAAGCAATCGGTCATGTTATTTTACTCCAGGGAGAAGAGATGGATTAATACCTTTTCCCAAAGGAAAGCAACAAATTAATTGAATTTCATGTTCAGAGCCGATATCCACTGCCCCACAACGCACATCCACAAGGGACAGGCTAATATAAAATATATAACTTGACTACATCAGAATTCAGCAGGTACAGAAATTTAATTTTCAACGGAAGTTGCATAATATTTGTTCGGATCAGAATGCGAATCGCAACATTGTAAAATACCTTAAAAAGCAAGTTTAAAGAAACAAGATAACATCGATTGTATCAAAGAAAGCTGTGCTGAATTTCTATGTTGCATCAGCCTTCCTACATGGTAATGAAAGCGTTTACAATTTTATAAATGATGAACAGTTTCAGGTTAACTGAGATCAAATTCAAGAGAAGGATGCTGAGAAGACGTAAAAATTTATTCTTAAAATATATTTTGAAGGTAAGAAACTTAGATTAAATAAACAATAAACCTTTTTAAAATATTTAATAGCAGAGAATGACCTGGGAGCTATAGAGTAGTGACAAACTTTATTTAGATTTTCGTCATCAGTTAAGTGCCGAATGCGATACATGCATGGGCGATCATGTCTCGAAAAAACAATAACTGACAGGGAAGAATATTTTTCCACAGTGAGTTGCCATTATTGTTCTGCCGTAGGCTCTTTGTCAACCAAATCTATAGAACCCAATCTATCGTGCTATTTAATCCACTGCACCACAACGTCCATCCCCAATATATTTGTCATCTACATACAATCCTGTTTTGCTGTATCACAGCTCATCAGTTTGGTTAGACATCTACTTTCTTCGGGCAGGGATCGAACCCGACTATTGTGGTTTCAATCGGAGGTGTATCATATAAATTTATTCTAAAATTCGCCAAATATATGGCCCAAGATCCACATAAGCTACTGAGGATATTTTGTGATGATTCACAATTCACATTTTAAGAAGATTCAAACCTGGATGAAAAATGTTTGAATTTCTTTAAATAACTCTAAACTAATTTTGAAAAATTTGGTTGATTAAAATTCCAGTTACGCGTTCGAGAAATCGTTGCTGTTCGTTTGAAAAACGTTGGAAAATCAGTTTTATGAATCACTTGATGTTACCGAAATGTTGAAACATAGTTTGTGGAAATAACTAATTTGCAAGTTATATATAAGTAAAAGCTTATTGAGAGTATGTCTTTTTACTACTCTGAGTGTTAGATGTTAGAAGCAAATGCCTGAAAAGATCATTATTTATATATATATATAATGATTTTTTCAGGCATTTGCTTCTATTACTCAGAGTAGTAAAAAGACATACTCTCAATAAGCTTTTGCTTTCTATCCATCTCTAAATGTGACATATCTTTTGTCTCTGCCGACCTTAAGGAATCATCAGTCAAGTTAATATATGACAAGTAATGAGCCTTAGAAAACGGATAGACTGATGGTGTAATATGGGTGTCATTAATATTTCCGTAGTTCATTCTACTAAAAATCTTTTTTGTAAAACGGTACTAAATTATCTTAATTTTCTTTTGTAACAAGATGGTTCTATACAAGGTAATCCAATCGGATCACTTGTTTTAATTTATGGCAATCTGTTTCAAAATGATACAAAGTTATTAGACATTACTGCCATACAAGAGAATATTTATCACCATTAATAACATGGATCTCTGAATTTGTTTCACTCTACATTAAAAAAAAAATAGAATAATGAAAATCTACGGTTCAGTTCATCAGAAAGAATGGGGTGGAGACTTTACATTCTTAATGTTGGCACCAGATGAATCAGTACGAGAATCCCTAGGCTTCAGTCCATTAGATCTTATATTTAGACATTCGTTACGCGGTCCACTAAAATTGATAAAGAAACATTTGTTACAATATGCTCCAAGAAAAGTATATTTGTTCGATTATTTAGAATGTTTTACAGAGCAAACATCTGGTAAAAGGGTTTAGTTTGAGAGCACATCGAAAATGTTCAAAATTAAATGAAGAGACGATACAATAGGAAATGTGTGAAGCAAAAATAATGGACGCGGATTTAATTTTACCGATATATATTTATATATATAGATATATATATATATATATATATATATATATATATATATATATATATATGAATTTACTCCAGCTACAAGATTACCCACTAGGACCCATTCTTTTACTTTGAAACCAATAAAATGTAAAAGGATATTCTACTCCAACATCTTTTTTCTCGTACTTTCCAACTGTGAAATTCCCTTCCATTTATTGCTTTATCGACAACTAGTTTCTAAGAATTTAAATGTAAAGTCAATAGTCATCTTCTATCTCACTAACCTGCATCCTCTCTCTCATGCTCATATCTCCGTCTACAACACTCTCATCATTATTCTCATCCTTTTCTTACCCACTTTCTCACATCCCCTAAAACACGTCTCTTTTTCTCATGAATTACCTCCTCCGTAACTCCTTGCAAAACAGTGGCAGGAAATTGTCTTGCTTGGGCGATATGATTATAAAAAGAAAACTTCCGACGATTAACAAACAACCTTAAAGTTTCAAGGCTCACAAATAATTAAACGAAAGTTACATGACATCAGATATATAGTGAATACGCCTGATTGCAAAATGAAAACAAAAACTATGTAAACCTGATTAAACTTTATTTGTAAATAATTAATAATAACCTCCTGTTAGTTATAAAAACTTTGTGGCTATTTATATCCGCAACGTTAAAAAATTGTATGTACATCTCGAAAAATAAATGTTTATTTCGGCTGTCCCTTGTTAGACTATTATGGCGACAAACGACGTACAATTAAACGTGGACACTCTAACTTAATGGAACAATATCCTTATCTGATAAAACCGCAGAAAATTTTAGAAGAACCAAAAAATCTACGTTAAAAAATGGGATTAAACCAAGCCAGATTAAATTGTAAAATTACCAGATTAAATTGTTAGAGCTAAATATACTACGAAATATGATTTTTTGAGAATTTATTTCATAGTAACCATAAATGAGAGATCGAAAGCTAATTCAGTGTTTTTGAACCCCAGTGGAATTTATGAATATTGTCCGATTAATTTTGCTATGAAGAATTCGTAGGCTATTGAACCAAAGCTTAAAGGATATCCAGGGAGTTGACACATGACATATAGTAATACTTGGAAAGATCACATTTTGACATTGAGAAAATTTTATGAAAGTTTTAGATTGCGAATCTTACTATTAGTTTGGTAATGAGTGATATTTGTCAGGCGGAAATAACATACATAAGACATGTTGTGTGGCACGTGACAGAGGCTATAATAAATGCTAACGTCAAAAATATTACGAGATATCTGAATCCTGACCCTGTGAAATGTTTACGAAGTCATGATATGTCATTACCGTAGGTTCTGTAGAATATTTAGTGAATTTTTTTTTCTGTAACCTCATTGTTAAGGAAGAAAGTTAAGTTTATGTAGATATCGAAATGTCAGGAAGCATTTGATAAAATCAATGATGTAAATATAAACCCCGTGCTCAAAGTTCCAGATTTTTGCCAGTATTTATCTACCGCTGTTGATGCCAAAACCCAGAATTAGGAGCTGCATTATTACAAGTCAGAATAAAATAGGACCAGTTTTTTTTTTCTCAGAAATTTAACAAACATCAGATATATTCTACCATTAAGAAAGAAACACTTGCACTAGTTTACATTATTTTGGAATATAGGTGGCAATGACTCAATTATCTACAAAGAAAAGGTCGACAAATTTTATCGTAGAATTCAGTATTGCAAGAATACAATTAAAGAACCGAGAATAATAAACGCATATAAAATGAATGTGTTAGTAAATTGTCACGTATCTGACCGTACACTTGCCGACAAAAAACGATTTCCTCTGTTGTGTTTGGCGATAATGCGTTCTCACGTATTCACTTGTAACACCCAAATAAAACGAAATACTCTCAATAAAATAATACCCTTCTTTTCCCGTCTAACTGTGACATTTAACCTCCCTCTCCCTCCCTTTTACGAAATCAACAATCACATTGGCATACGCCAGGTAATGACCGTTAGAGAAAGAATCGGCTGATGGTTAAAAATAGCAACATAATACACGTGCAGGTTTACGTGACCGATTATTAAAGTCTGCGCGGAAGAAATATTAGAGAATAGTTTGGACAGTGTACCTCCAGGGAAAAAGTTTCCTTTGAAATTATCAACATACGAAGAAATTTGTAAATGACGGTATCGAATATTTCTTGCAACTTACCAACATTTATACCATGCCACATATTAACATTTACTTGATTGACTAAATAATCACAAACTAAAAAGCAATGGTGAATTACTATGTGTTTTATTCGCCAAATGTAAGACCGTGATTGATTCTTCTTGTTAGGGAGAACTGAAAACACATTAGTTAACTCAACATTTAAACTTTTAGACTGAAACCAACATTTAATTTTGTCGAGAGTGCAAAACGTCAACGAACAAGAAAAAGAAAGCGTCACACAAAATGTGAGATAGATAGATAGATAGATAGATAGGTAGATAGATAGATAGATAGATAGATAGATAGATAGATAAAGAGAGAGAGAGAGAGAGACAGACAGACAGAAAGAGAAAAAAGAAAAATATATATATTTTGATTTCAGACTACGAATTTTATAATCCTTCTATTGAAAATATTGCAGACACTTTTCCAAAAAGACATGTTTCCCTGTATTATTGTTGGTTTGCCTATATTTCTGAGGTCAGTTAGTATTTAAAATATTCGGACCATTCTCATCAACTTCGTTGCCATTTCCGCAATGCTTATTATAATCATACTCATTCTTTGTGAGCCGCTTTTTGGTAGTCATGATTATCTTCCTTTATTTTTCCTATCTCACTACGTTACTTGTTCACCACTGCTGTAGCCTGGCATTGAACTCACAAATCTTTGTGTCAAATCACTGGAATTAATCAAACACCTATATCCACGGGGCCATGCATTTGAAGAAAACTTCGTTTTAATATCTGAGACATATAATGCTAAGATAAAGATAAAGCTGGTATTATTCATCAGGAGATACTGTGGCAAAATAGTGGTGAGCATAAAATGCTCGTTATTTTTAATGATCCCTAGAAATGTCACTGTAGACATGACATAAGTGTGCATCACGCTCGCTGCAACTGCTAAGTCTTTGTATATTAATTTCTTATTTTTACTATCCCTTTAGAAATTTGGAATTGCTGCGTGTGAAAGTGCAAAGATCATATATTACAGAATGAAAGCTGCCATATTGGTCTTTACTCGATTATTCTAAAAATGAAATAGGAATATCCAAATTTTTTAACGAGGGGTACTGCATAGCCTTAAAATATACACTTTCAGACAGATTACAAACCGTGTATATGGACAAGCACTGTTTTCATAAGGTTTGTTGAATCAGTTTAATGTTTGTTAAAAGGCTTTTCATGCCAAGAGAATTATGATTGCCATTATTTGCATTTTCTTCCTTTGCTATTCGGTGTATAATTTAATATGTAGTTGAATTTACAACACACTAGAGGAAATCAATTATCAAAAATTGGCTCCAATACTTTTAATATCATAAATTTAATTTTCGTGTTATAAATAAACATTGGCTTTTTCCTATATTTTATTAATCCATAATACTAATAAGAAGAAGTCTCAACGATCCTTCTACACATCTTTTGGAAGTGTATTAGTATTTTCCCAGAAACCTGTTCTCCAAACAAAATCATTTCAATCTTACACTTTCAGTTCGTCAAAGATGGTTTTCTAAAATCGTGTTTCAGATTTATCTAACCTTAACGAATTTGAATTTAAGTATGTATGCTTTATTATATCACGAATGTAGGGTAAAGTATTTGAGAAGTTTATGTGCGTTGTGGTGCAGTGGATATCGGCTCGCAAGGTGAAATCGGGGAGCCGAGTACGAATTCCAGTTCAATTCCTTGCATTCACTTACGCGCAAATACCCTTGGGAAAGGTGTTAATCCGTCTCTTCCTTCCAGTTATGGGTTAGATAACAGGAGAGATTGGGTTCTATAACCTTGGCTGGCAACCAGTCTACGCAGAAAGCAATGGCAACCTATTGCGGGATAATCTTCTGTCCAATCAGTCATGTCTCTTTCGAGACATGATCGCCCAAGCGTGTTTCACTCATGGCACTTAACTTACTGACTAGCTATTTTCTCACTGGTCATTACACCTGAGTGTGAGAACAAGCAATATGTATATATATATATATATATATATATATATATATATATATATATATCACTATTCGACGACATATTTATTTATAAAAATAAAAGAATAAGACACTGTTAAAAAACAAACACAGGGCGAATTTTCGCAAAGGTTAGTAAAGATTAATGACAGTAAGTAAGAAGATTCAACTGAAACGACGCTGTCTCGCTTTTGTGTCTCCTTCCTAAGCACGAAAGTATGAATATATATATATATATATATATATATATATATATATATATATATATGATTTTGCACATTGGTTGCCACGAGCGTACCAACTGCCAAACACAGAATTGAAAATACAAAGATATGGAAAGGGAAAGGGAAAGGGAAGGGAAAAAGATTCGCAATTATTAACTATATTTTACTTTTCTGGTTAAAATGTTTGGTAGGAAGAAATATCAACAACGTCTCAACAGAATATGTGGGGCACCAACTAGCCATAATTTTTCAAAAAAATGATTAAATTACAAGAAAGTAGCGCTTGATTACAACTCAAGCAATGTTTTATCTAACTTCCTCAGAGAAAGTTTTCCTTATGGATTACATACATCTCGCCAAGCCTTTCAGAAATAGTCAAATTCTCAGCTGAATATATATATATATATATATATATATATATATATATATATATATATATATGTATGTATGTATGTATATATACATATATATGTATGTATTATATATATATATATATATATATATATATATATATGTATGTATGTATATATCGAAAATTGTATATTGTAGAACATTTGAATTTTTTTTTATTTTGAAACGAGTTATTCCATGACCTAAGTTACTAGCATCTCTGGAAATTAAGATTCAAATACGGGAAAGATCAAGACATAACGTGGTGTATAATGAAACAGCCAAGCCTTACAACTGTAGCAAAATATGTAAACTGCGCCAGGAAGAAAATTAAGCTATTATGTCATTCGCAAACAAAAAGAGAATACTGAATGAATAAACAGAAATTATGTCTAAGTGTAACCATACCATGAAATACATGTTAGCGTTGTACAGTCATGCATATAAACGTTATAATTCTTCTAATTTTGAAAAAATCACCTTTAGCTGAATGTTCACAAAAATCCAAGTTACGTGAGCTTTTTTAAAAAGAAAACGATAATACTGCAAATCGCCTAAAGACACATAGTAGAAATGTAGGTCTCAGAATTACTCGTTTAAGATTATATATATATATATATATATATATATATATATATATATATATATATATATATATATATACACTAGAGACTTTTTATAATAGAATTAATGAAAATTGACATTTAAACACCCAATCAGAATTTAACAAAATATGACAGCTTAAGAAATATGTAGTAATTTTTTCAAAGAAATATGGATAATATTTGTCTATATTTGAGATGACGTAGTATTTACACAATTTACATTATACGGACAAATGTCCTCATCTAATCCCATATAATCCCATGTAATCCCATAGAATGGTAACATCTATTTCTATAACCGGTGATGGGTGGTGTTCATACCAGTGTTTGTTTACATATTTTACATATTGTTTGCACATTGTCTATTGTAAATATTGCCCTATTCTATCGTATCTGATATTATCATTAGTAGTAGCATTGCTATTATTATTATTGCTGTTAGTGTTGTTGTTGTTCTATCATCGTTCCTGAGAGTAAGGGCGTAAATAAGTGCCAACAATGTTCGTTTGCTCTTACGCGCAAACATATTTGAGAAAGGGAACAAATTATCTCTTCTCCCCCTCTAGCTATTCGTTAAACATCAGAAAATGCTAGGTTCTGTACCCTTGATAGGCAACCAGTCTATGGCAGAAAGAAATGGCTACAATATTCCTCGTCAATCATGGATCGAAAGGCACATGATCGCCTAAGTTTTTATCACGTGTGGAAGTAAACTGACTGACTAGCTGAATACCCAGTACGTTTTAATGATATATGCATAAAGACAGCACTGTAGGAAAGTTATATATACATATTAGGCACGTTACGTTTAGATAGAGAATATTTTTCTGATGATGTGTCCGGTTTGGAAAAATTAATCATTTATAACTCTGTCCTACTGATATATCTAAAAAGTATTATGAGTATGGTAATTAACTTCGATTTCTGTTCTGTACAAATTTATTTTAGTAAACTAATCAGAGATCTAAGATCAGAAATGGCTTCATAAGATTTTCAACTGCATACATTTGTAAAAAAAAACACACACGCACAGCAAAAACAACTAATTTTTCACATATTTTACATAAATAATAATAATAATAATCATAATAATAATAATAATAATAATAATAATAATAATAATATAAATGGAGAATATAAGTCTGGTGAAATAAACATTAACAGAGGTATATTTCCAGGTGATTCTTTGTCTCCCTTAATATCTTCCATAGCAGTAATAGCATTAACCAGTCAAAATAACAAAACAGAATGTGATTATAAAATAGTTCAAAAGAAAATAAATAATCTATTTTACAAGGATAACATAAAGTTGTATGCCAAATATGATATATTGAAGTTCTCATGCAAACTCTACAATGCTTCAGTGAAGACATTGGAATGGAATTCAACTATGAGATAAATGTACTAAAGCTACAGTTTTAGGAGGTTCGCTACAACAAACATCCTAAAGGAGCTTAGACTCTGCAGTAGCAATAAAATATTTAGAGCAAGAAGAAGATTATAAATACCTAGGTGTAAATGACAGGGAAAATATTCACCATAGAAATTAAAGAAATAGTGCACAAAGAGTACTACAGAAGGCTACGACTAATATGAAAAACAGAATTATGGCCATTAAGAACCTTGTCATTCTAGTACTCAAATATAGTTTCAACATCTTGAACTGGACTCTAAAAGACAGCAGACGAATGGATTCTAAGATAAAAAAGCTTCATTCTAAGTATAACATGCTTCATCCAAAGGCAGATGTATACTGTATATACATACCCCATAAAGAATGTGGAAAAGGTCTCATTCAGCTAAAATTTTCATACAAGACAGCAACTATTGGCTTACTAACATACATAGAAACAACAAAGACTGGATGATACAATTAGTCAAGCAACATGAAAACAAAAAGAAAAATATTCAATAATGAAAGAAGGCAGTATATACAATCAAGATTTATATTTAGTAGATTCTGTCAAAAGCAAAAAGCAAGGCAAAAACTATTGCCCTAAAATATGAAAAAGAAACCCAAGATTAAAGCTCTTGAACAGATGAAACAACGCTGGCAAGAAAAACCTCTGCATGGCCAATACCCAGAACGTGCTAATAAATCAATTGTTGATGAGATTAATAGTCATCGAAGGTTACGTGCATGTGGATTAAAGTCTAAGACTGAAGGCTTTGTTCTTGCAGCGCAAAACCAAAGTATTCTCATTAGAAACTTTCAGGCAAATATTATACATAATTTGGATCCAGAATTGGGGTCTGTGATAAATACCAGGAAACAACAGACCATCTAATCTCAGGATATTCTATACTTGCCCTAAATGAATATAAAAATCGTCACTATAAATTGGGGCAATATTTTCATTAGAGCATATGCAAACACTATCGAACATATGTAAAAAAACACTGGTATGAATATGACTAAGCTCCGATTTCAGAACTAAAAGATGTCACCATTCTCTGGGATTACACCATCTAAAAAGACAGAAAAATTGAAGCAAATAGGCCGGAGATTAATTGTTAAAAACCAGAAAGAAAAGAATTTGCCTATTAATTGATATGGCTTGTCCAGTGGATTGTAACATAGCAACCAAGAATTCAAAAAACTGTGAAAATATAAAAATCTGGAAATTTAAATGGAAAAATGCGTAAATTTAAAATAACAATCGTACCAGTGATAGTAGGTGCACTCGGAATTATGTAAATGGAACAAAACAACACATTAGAAGAACACTGGAATCCCCAACTTAAGAGATATGCAAAAAAAATATTGTTAAGTACAGTCCAAACACTAAGGAGAACTTTGTCTATGTAACACTAGGGTTGTTAGGGGAGATATTAAAAAACATGAAATGAACAACACACTACGGCCCTAGTTCTTCTTCAGACTTGGTATGTAGTGCGACCATAGCATATATCGATTTATAATGGAAAATGACATAATAATAATGATGACGATAATAATAATAATAATAATAATAATAATAATAATAATATACCAGAGATATGTTACAGACATAAAAGCTCTTTGTAATATGTGAACGTTTCTTGTGAGCACAATATTTGCATTTCTTTGAGGCAGAAATGGCTTCAATGGGGTTTTCGGTACATTTTCCAATCACTCTAAAGGTTCTCGTTATTACTAATATTTTTATGTTCACACTTTTGAGTTTTCTACATCAGGAAATTTGGATGTCGATAGTGTTTTTACAAAGATCTTTAGAGTTACATTACCATCAGTAATCTATTATTATTATTATGTACTCATTTTTCATCATATATCGATTTCTGCTATGGTCGCACGACCAACCAAGTCTGCAGGAAGAGTTAAGGCAGGTCGTGGCGTGTTGTTATGGCTCCATATCATTTTTTTCTATCTCCCCTATCATCCCTAGCGTTACATAGACAAAGTTCACCTTAGTGTGTGGGCTGTACTTAATAAGACAATTTTTTGTATATCTCTAAACTGGGGTTTCCAGTGATTCTTTCAATGTGTTGTTTTGTTCGGTTGTTATCATTTCAAGTGCTCCTACTATCACTGGCACAACTCTTGTTTTCAATGTCCACATTTGTTCTAATTTCAATTTCCAGGTCTTTATATTTTGACAGTTTATCGAATTCCTTGGTTGCTATGTTACAATCCGCAGGACAATCCATATCAATTAATAGGCGAGATTTTCTTACTGGTTTTAACAATACTGTGCAACCTATTTGCTTCATTTTTTCTGTCTTTGTAGAGGGAGTAATCACATAGAATTGTGACACCTTCTATCTCTGTAGCCGGTGCTGTGTGGTGTTCATACTAGTGTTTGTTTACAGATTTTCCATAGTGTTTGCACATTGTCCAATGTAAATATTATCCCACTTTATCGCGACGATTTTTATATGCATTTTAGGCAAATACAGAATATCCTGAATTTAGATGGTCTATTGTTCCTTTGTGTTTATTATGATTATTATTTTGTCATTTTTCATCATATGTCGATTTCTGCTATGGTCACACGACCAACCAAGTTTGCGGGAATTCTTAAGGCAGATCATGGCCAGTTGTTATGGATCCATTTAATTTTTTTTCTATCTCCCCTATCATACTTAGCGTTACATAGACAAAGTTCTCCTTATTGTGTGGGTTGTACTTAATAAGATATTTTTTGTATATCTGTTAAACTGAGGTTCCAAGGTATTCTTTCAATGTGTTGTTTTGTTCCATTTATTATAATTCCAAGTGCACCTCCTATCACTCGCACGATTCTTGTTTTCAATTTCCACATTTTTCCGATTTTAATTCCTAGGTCTTTATAATTTGACAGTTTTTCAAATTACTTGGTTGTCATGTTACAATCCGCTGGACAAGCCATATCAAATAATAGACGTGTTTTCTCTTTCTGGCTTTTAACAATACTGTGCGGCCTATTTGCTTCAATTTTTCTATCTGTGTAGATGGTGTAATGCCATAAAATGGTGACATCTTCTATTTCTGTAACCGGTGCTGGGTGATGTTCATACCAGTGATTATCTACAGATTTGCCATTGTGTTTGCACATTGCCCAATGTAAATATTACCCCACTTTATCGTGGCGATTTTTATATTCAATTGGGGTAAGTAAAGAAGAGTCTGAGACTGAATGGTCTATTGTTTCTCGGAGTTTATCACAAAACCTGCATTTTGGATCCATATTATTATGTATAATATTTGTCTGAAAGTTTCTACTGAAAAGATTTGGTCTTGCGGTGCAAAAATAAAGCCTCCAGTCTCAGACTTTAATCCAGAGGCACGTAACCATCGATGGGTATTAACTTCATCAACATTGGATTTATTGGGACGTTCTAGATATTGGCCATGCAGAAGTTTGTCTTGCCAGCGTTGTTACATCTATTCAAGAGCTTTATCTTTGGCTTTCATTTTCATATTCTTTGCCGCAATAGTTGGTTCTTGGCTTCTGTTTTGCTTTTCTACAGAATCTACTAACTGTAAATCTTGTTTGTATTTACTGCCTACTTTTATTCTTGAATATTTTTTCTTTCCTTCTTCGTGTTGCCTTATTAATATTTCATCCATTCCTTTGTTAGTAAGCAAATAGTTGCTGTGTTTTATGAAAATTCTAGCTGAATAAGACCTCTTACATCTTCTTTACGGGGTATGTATATAGGTCTATTTCAGCCTTTGGATGATGAATCTTATGCTTAGAAAGAAGCTTTCTTGTTTTAGAATTCATTAGCCTGATGTCGTTTAGAGTCCAGTTTAAGATGTTGAAAATATTTTGATTGCAAGGATATTCATGGCCACAATTCTGTTCTGAGAATTCAATTCAGTGTTTAATATCATACGTAGCCTTCTATAGTACTCTTTCCGCACTACTTCTTTCATTTTTTATGGTGAATGTTTTCATTCTTATTTACCCCTAGGCATTTTAAGGTTCTTCTGGCTTTAATTCTTTCATTGTTAGAGCAGGGTCTAAGCTTAATTGAGGATGTTTCGTGTAGTGATCCCCTTAAACCGTAGTTTTAGCACATTTATTCAACTTGAATTTTATTCCAATGTTTTCGCTGAAGCATTTTACAGTTTGCAGAAGATCTTCCAACTCATTATCATTCTTAGCATACTACCTTAAGTCATCCATGCAAAATAGAGGGTTATTTTATTTTGCCTAATTTATAACCACATTCTGCCTTATTAAGTTGACGTGTTAGTGCTATTTATGATATGCAGTATATTAAGGGAAACAAATAATCACCTTGAAATATACCTCTTTTGATGTTTATTTTACTGAGTTATAGGTTTCATTTACATGATTGGGGTAAAGGTTTGTTTTTCATATGGACATGCATTGTTTGATGAAATAGATGATGATGGTTGATATCTTATATATATTAAAATCTTTAAATTCCAGGAATGCTTTATGATAATCTATCCAGGCAGTAGTAATATATTTCTCAGTACTGTAGCAGTTTTTCAGGATCCATCTGTTAATAAGCAATTAGACTTTACATCCGTAACAGCCATGTTCGCACCCTTTGTGTTCACGCAGTAACATATCATTTCTTTCCAAGAAGAAATATGTCTGTTTTGTTAAAATAGATGTTAATAGTTTATATGTTGTCGGAAGGCATGTAATTGGTCTGTAGTTTTTCGGGTTGTTTTTTTCCACTATTCTTGGGTAGAATAAATGTAATTACTTTGCTCATCCATGCAGAAATTTTAATGGGACGTCAACAATTTCTTGAAGTTCTTTGGCTAGTTTTTCAGTGCTGTATTTAAATAATATATTCAAAAGTTAGGAATTTTATCTATACCTGGAAATTTCCAATTGTGTGCTATTTTTAGTGCAAATTCATCATCCTCTTCTGTAATTTCAGCCCGCGTCTGTGCTGGTTTATTTTTGATTCGTTCTATTTCTTGTGCAATCCAATCTTCTTCTTTGTTATTTCTTTGCGTCGGTTTGAAAAATATTGATTTTTCTGTAGAATCTTGATCTTTACTCATAGCGTTTTATTCTTTGAGCCTTCAGTTGATTTTTTTTGCTTTACTTTTTCCTTAGTTGGTAGGAGTTCATTTTCATTTCTAATGTTGTATTTTTTTTCGACTCATCTGCTTTTCCTTGTTCTTACATTCATTCTTCTTGTCAGTTCAACGAGTACTGATATGTCACTTCTAAAATGTTCGATATTATTATTATTATTATTATGTCATTTTTCATCATATTTCGATTTCTGCTTTGGTCTCACTACCAACCAAGTCTGCGGGGAGACCTAAGGCAGGTAGTGGCGTGTTGTTATGGCTCCATTTCATGTTTTTCTATCTTCCCTATCATCCCCAGCATTACATAGATAAAGTTTTCCTTAGTGTGTGGGCTGTACTTAATAAGACAATTTTTTGTATATCTCTTAAGCTGGGGATTCCAGGGATTCTTTCAATGTGTTGTTTTGTTCCATTTTTTATAATTCCAAGTGCACCTACTATCACTGGCACAACTCTTGTTTTCAATTTCCACATTTTTTCTATTTCAATTTCCAGGTCTTTATATTTTGACAGTTTTTCAAATTCCTTGATTGCTATGTTACAATCCGCTGGACAAGCCATATCAATTAATAGACAAGTTTTCTCCCTCTGGTTTTTAACAATAATGTCTGGCCTGTTTGCTTCAATTTTTCTGTCTGTGTAGATGGTGTAATCCCATGGAATGGTTACATCTTTTATTTCTGTAACTGGTGCTGGGTGATGATCATACCAGTATTTGTTTACAGCTTTTCCATAATGTTTACACATTGCCCAATGTAAATATTGCCCAACTCTATCGTGTCGATATTTATATTCGTTTGGGGCAAGCACAGAACAGCCTGAGATTAGGTGGTATATTGTTTCTTTGTGTTTATCACAAAACCTGCAATTTGGATCCATATTATTATGCATAATATTTGCCTGAAAGTTTCTAGTGAAAAGACTTTGGTCTTGTGCTGCAAGAATAAAGCCTTCAGTTTCAGACTTTAATCCAGATGCACGTAACCATCGATGAGTATTAACTTTGTCAATATTGGATTTATTGGGAGGTTCTAGATATTGGCCATGCAGAAGTTTGTCTTGCCAGCGTTGTTACATCTATTCAAGAGCTTTATATTTGGCTTTCATTTTCATATTCTTTGCCGCAATAGTTGGTTCTTGGCTTCTGTTTTGCTTTTCTACAGAATCTACTAACTGTATATCTTGTTTGTATTTACTGCCTTCTTTTATTATTGAATATTTTTTCTTTCTTTCTTTCTTCATGTAGCCTTACAAATTGTATCATCCAATCCTTTGTTGTTTCTATGTATGTTAGTAAGCCAATAGTTGTTGTCTTGTATGACAATTCCGGCTGAATAAGACCTCTTCCACCTTCTTTACGGTGTATGTATAGACGGTCTACATCAGCCTTTGGATGATGCATCTTATGCTTAGAAAGAAGCTTTCTTGTTTTAGCATCCATTCGCCTGAGTTTAGAGTCCAGTTTAAGATGTTAAAGCTATATTGGACAACTGGGATTGCAAGGCTATTAATGGCCATAACTCTGTTCTGTGAATTTAATTCAGTTTTTAATATCATTCATAGCCTTCTATATTACTCTTTACGCACTATTTCTTTCATTTTTTATGGTGAATGTTTTCGCTCTCATTTACACCTAGGTATTTATAAGCTTCTTCTGGTTTCAATTCTTTTATTGTTACAGCAGGGTCTAGGCTAATTGAGGATGTTTCTTGTATTGATCCACGTAAAACTGTAGCTTTAGCACATTTATTCAAATTAAATTTCATTCCAATGTCTTCGCTGAAGCATTTTACAGTTTGCAGAAGACCTTCCAGCTCATTATCATTCTTAGCATATAACTTTAAGTCATCCATGTAAAATAGATGGCTTATTTTCTTTTGGCCTATTTTATAACCACATTCTGTCTTATTAAGTTGACTGGTTAGTGCTATTAATGATATGCAGAACAGTAAGGGAGATAAAGAATCACCTTGAAATATACCTCTTTTGATGTTTATTTCATCAGACTTGTAGGTTCCATTTATATGATTGAGGTAAAGGGTTGTTTTCCATATAGACATGCACTGTTTGATGAAATTGATGATGACGGGCGATATCTTGTATACATTTAAAGTCTTTAAAATCCAGGAATGTGGCACACTATCGAATGCCTTTCGATAATCTATCCAGGCAGTACTAAGATTTTTCTTTGTACTGTAGCAATTTTCCAGGATCATTTTGTTAATTAGCAATTGGTCTTTACAACCATAACAGCCACGTTTGCACCCTTTTTGTTCAAGCGGTATCATGTCATTTCTTTCTAAGAATAAATATGTCTGTTTTGTTAAAATAGATGTTAATAGTTTATATGTTGTCGGAAGACATGTAATTGTCTGTAGTTTTTCGGGTTGTTTGTGTCACCATTCTTGGGTAGAAGTAATATAATTCCTTTGGTCATCCATGCAGGAATTTTAGTGGGATCGTCAACCATTTCTTGAAGTTCTATGGCTAGTTTTTATGTGCTGCATTTAAATAATATAGCCAAAAGTTAGGAATTTTATCTATACCTGTGATTTTCCAATTGTGTGCTTTTTTTAGTGCAAATTTAACATCATCTTCTGTAATTCCAGACCATGTCTGTTCTGGTTTATTTTTCATTCGTTCTATCTCTTGCGCAATCCAATGTACTTCCTTGCTATGTTCTTTAGGGCAAGCCCATATCTTTTCCCAGAACTGTGTGACTTCTTCCATTCTGGGGGGTACTGTCACTTCAATTCTTTTTTTACCTATTTCCCTGTAAAATCTCTCTGTATCAGTCTGAAAAATCTTGTTTTGTCTGTAAAATCTTGCTCTTTTTTCATAGCGTCTTATCCTTTGAGCCTTCAGTTGGATTTTTTGCTTTATTTTTTCTTTATTTGATAAGACTTCATTTTCATTCCTAATGTTATATTTTTTTTCGGCTCTTCTGCTTTTCCTAGTTCTTACATTTATTCCTCTACTCAGTTCATCCAGTTTTAATAGTTCACTTCTAAGTTGCTCGATTTCCTTTTCTATTTTTCTTTTCCAAGGTGGATCTTCACGTCTGTGAGGCTGCCTTGTTTTTATTTTGATATTCAATTTTTTTGTTGCTGCTGATGCTGATGCATATATTACTTCGTTGATATTTGTATGTGTGTCTTCATCCAGTATTAATTTCAGTGCTGCATTGTAGAGTTTAATAGTTCGGAGGTTATGTTTTGTTGGTTGTAATTTTGGGAGCTGTTCTCGTTCCTCCATTGTAATATTTTGTATTTGACTTAGGTGGTTTTTTATTTCTATCTTGGCTTCCTGTATATTGTTCTTATTTTCCGTCAAATAATTATCTTCGATGTGTTCAGAACTCGTTTTATTTTTGCCTTTTAACTGACTCAGATCACACCTTTCCAGCACTTTTAAACTTACAGCATTATCTTCGCAGTGATTTGTGTGTTTCACGGTTTCTACATTATGACCTGTGGCTTGTTTGATGTTATTACTTTTTATTTCTGATTCCGGTTCCTTTTCATATTTTGTTGATTCGTCTCTTCTTGTTACAATTCTTTTAATTTCATTAGTTTCAGCCTCTGTCAGTCGGTTATTACGAATAATGTGCATACGTACATTGGCTAATTTATTTTCGTCAATATACTTTCTATTTGCTTGACCAACTTTTTCACGCCAAATGTCATATGTTTGGCGAGTCATGTTTTTTGAGGTTTGAGTAACGCTTCATGAAATGCAGTCATAACGACTTTGTAATCCTCACGAGACCATTTTATTTTTTCTTTCTTTAAATATACGGTTGCAGATCTAGCTGGTGAATTTTCAGGACCATCATTAGGATTATCCTGGTTGTGGGGACCTGGAGATTCATTCTTTGTGTAGGAGTTTGTTCCTATGGCAGATGTTTCGACCTCAGGTAGGTTCCCTCCTGAAGGACGGGCTCCCTGTTTATCCACTGGAAGAGCCATACTGGACTTTTTATTTCTATTTGTATTTTTCATGTTTTTCCCACGAATGACGCACGGGTCCAAAAGTCCACCCAAAGTTGCCCGGCACGTTGGGTAACGGTCTTTAAAAACAGGGTCCCGAAGCCTGTAGGGGATCGTTTGTGACCTCATAACGCAGTAGCCATTCACTCCTCGGCACGATTAACACCTTGAGTTGCGGGTTGTTGTTCGGAGTTTTCCTTCTCCTAAATGGGCTGCCAAGCTACATCTGATATATACGCGATTGGAACTCAAGGAGAAAGACGCTGGTTAAAAAAAACAAAAACAAACATACTTGGACGTAACGGCCGTTCAACGGAAAAGAAAATGTAATAATTTGTTCGTCCACTTTATCATTTATTTTTTCAATAAAGTCGTTGGTCAAAAATAGGGTTATCAGAATAAGATAAATTAAATAAGTAAATTAAATCAATAAATAAATAAAAATAAATATATCAATAAATACGTAGACTTTCTATAAAATAATCCCGTAGAAATTGTTTTTCATCGGATTTAATTTATTTTCTTGTTTTGTTTTGTTTTTAAGAAAATTATAATAGTTAAAAAAAAAAAAAAAAATTATTATATCTAAAGAAAAAAATCCTGTTTATATTAAAACAGAATTTCATATTGAGAAAAAGAAAAATTCAAAGAGAGAGACGCTGGTTGAAAAAACAAACAAACTTGGACGTAACGGTCGTTCGACGGAAAAAAAACAAAAAATAAAAAAAACATCACTGCACTTAGAGAGTATTGTTAAAATAAAAAAAACAATTATTATTATTATTATTATTATTATTATTATTATTATTTCTATCTATTTCGTACCGTAAAATCTATTTTTTACCGTGTAAGTGAATGCAATAAATAAAGCCATTTTTTTGCACAAATGCTAATTTGATATTCGAAATATCCAGTGAAAAATAAAAGAAACTCTCCCAGACCAGTCATTTTTATTATTCATCTCAACTATCAAAAGTAATATTATATTTCGTATTGTGTGATGACATAATCTTTAACTTTACTACCGGAATATATTATCATTGTGTCATTTTCATTATAATTCGATTTTTGATATGGTCACATTAGCTACAAAATCTGCGGAAAGACATAAGGCTGGTCGCTCTGTGTTCTTTTGCTTACATTTCATGTTTTCTATCACTAATAACATCCCTGGCGTTACTTAGACGAAGTTCTAAAAACAAAATTAGTGTGTGGATTGCACTTGACAAAAGATTTGTTGTATATCACTTAATCTGGGGTTTGCAGTGATCCTATCAATGATTTGTTTTGTTTCATTTTCAATCATTCGAAGTGCACCTCCTATCCGTGGTATTATTTTGGTTTTTATTTTCTAATTTTTTCTATTTCAATATACAGGTTTTCTTGTTTTGAGATTTTTTTATCTTCATTAGTCGCTAATTGTTATGATGTCATTTTCATCATAATTCGTATCTGCTATGGTTACACTACATACTAAATCTGCGGAAAGAACTTAGACAGGTCATGGAGTGTTGTTATGGCTATATTTCATGTTTTTCTTTCTCCTATAACATAACATTTGTTATATAGACGCAGTTCTTTATAGTGTGCGGGCTGTAATTAACAAGACATTTTTATAACTCTTAAGCTGGGATTTCCAGAGATGCTCTCAATGTGTTCTTTTGTTCGATTTTTTATCATTAAAAGTTCACCTAGTATTACTGGTACTATTTCAGTTTACAATCTCTACATTTATTTATATAATTTCGAGTTCTTCATATTTTTATAGTTTTTCAAATTCCTTGGTACCTATGTTACAATTCGCTGGACAAGCGATATAAATTAGTAGGTATGTATTTTTCTTTTTGGTTATTGAAAATAATATCCCTCCTCATGGATTCAAATATTCTGTCTGTATAGAACGTTTAAACCCATAAAATAGTGACATCTATTTCTGTAACCTGTAATGGGTGATGGTCATACCAGTTTTCGTTTACATATTTTTCAAAGTGTCACCATAACTGACCAGTGTAAATATTGACCCACTCTATCGTGACAATTTTTATATTCATTTGGGGCAACTACAAATCATCGTGAGATTAAACGATCTATTGTTTCTTGTTATTTGAAAGAGAACCTGAATTTTGGAACTGTATTATTGTGTATGATACTTGCTTGAAAGTTCCTAATAAAAATTCACTGGATTCGCGCTGCAAAAATAAAGCCTTCAGTTTCGGACTTCAATCCAGATACATGGAAATATCGTTGGCTATTAACTTTCTCAACATTGGGTTCATAAGCACATTCTGTATATTGGCAATGCAGAGGTTTGTCTTGCTAGCGTGGTTTTATCTGCTCAAGATCTTTTGATTTTTTCATATATTTTGCCGCAATAATTTATGCTTGTCGTATGTTTTCGTTTTCTACAAATCTACTCAATGTAAATCTTCTTTGTATTTACTGCCTTTCATTATCGAATATTTTTCTTTCTCTTTTCATGTTTGTCGAATAATTGTACCATCCAGTCTTTTGTTGTTTCAATATACGTTAGTAAGCCAAAGGTTGTTGTCTTGTATGACAACTTTAGCTGAATAAGACTTCTACTTTTTTCCTGTTCACCTATAGAGAGTCTACATCATGCTTTGAATGATACATCTTATTCTTAGAAAGAACCTTCCTCTCATAATCACTATAATCACATCAATTCGTTTAATGTAGTATAGAGTCTAGTTCAAGATGTTGAAACAATGTTAGACCGCCTATTTGGCAAGGGTATTAATAGCTATATTTTTTCTAAGACTTCAATTCAGTTCTATTATGAGTTATAACCTTTTAGAGTATTCTTTACGCAGGTTTTTTTTATTTACTTATGGATAATTCTCATATTCCATTTACACCAGTGTAGTTATAATATTCTTATCGCTCTCAATCCTTTATTTTCATAGTAGGGTCTAAGCTAACAAAGGATATTAGTTATGGCTATACTCGCAAAACTGCGGTTTTAGCACATTTATCCACATTGAATTTCATTCCAGTGTCTTTGCTGAAGTATTTACAGTTTGCAGAAGATCATGCAGCTCATTGTCATTCCTAGCTTACAAGTTTAAGTCATCCATGTAAAATAGATGATTTATTTTCTTTTGAGTTATTTTATAACCACATTCTGTTGTGTTAAGTTGACTGGTTAATGCTATTACTGATATGCTAATTAGTATGGGAGAGAAAGTCACCTTGAAATATTCCTGTGTTTATGATTTTTTTTTACCAGACTGATAGTTTTCATTTATATGATTGAGATAAAGTGTTGTTTTCCATCTTGAAATGCATTGTTTGATGAACTGGATGATAACGGGTAATACCTTATTCATATTTGAAGTGTTTAAGATGCAGAAATGTAATACACTATCGAATGCCTACGATAATATATACATGCAGGATTAATTTTTTTTTTCATTGAAGCAGTTTTCCATAATCATTGTATTAATAGCTAATCTGTATTTACATCCACAACAGCCACGTTTGCACCCTTATTGTTCAAGTAATATTATTTAATTTCTTTTCAAGAAAAATATGTCTGTTTCGTTAAAATAGATGCCAATAGTTTGTATATTGTGAGAAAACATAAAATTTTTCTGTAGATTTTCGGGATATTTGTTTCACAAAAGGTAATTCTTTGGTCATTCATGTAGGAATTTCAGTGGGATCGTTAAACAATTCCGGAAATTCCTTGGCAATAATATTGCCAAAAGTTACGGAATTTAACTAGTTGTTTGCTTATCTCGGTGCACATTTTATTTCATCCCGTGACACTTTTTGTTTATTTTTTATTTCTTCTGTCTCGTGCGCAATCCAATCTGCTTCATTTATATATTTTTAGGACAAGCCTATACTTTTTTTTTTCAGAACTGTATAACTTCTTCCATTTTAGGAGGGTAGGGGGAACTGTCACTTCAATTCATTTTTTAACTATTTTTCTGTAAAATTTAATTGCAGAGAGCTTTATGTTTGGTTTGCATTTTCATATTTTTTTCCCTCAATAGTTAGTTCTTGGCTTCTGTTTTGCTTTTTTACAAGATCTACTAAATGTAGATCTTGTTTGTATTTATTGCTTTCTTCTTTACTGAATATGTTTTTCTTTCTTCATGTTGCTTGACTAATTGTATCATCCAGTCCTTTGTTGTTTTTATGTATGTTATTAAAAGAATAATTGTTGTCGTGTGTTGACAATTCTAGATGAATAAGACCTCTTCTACCTTCTTTATGGTGTAAGTATAGAGTGTCAACATCAGCCTTTGGATGATGCATCTTATGCTTAGAATGAAGCTTTCCTGTTTTAGAATCCATTCGCCTGATGTCTTTCAGAGTCCAGTTTAAGATGCTGAAACTATATTGGAATTGCAAGGTTATTAATGACCATAATTCTGTTCTGTAAATTCAATACAATTTTTAATATCAGTCGCAACCTTGTATAGTATTCTTAACGCACTATTTCTTTCATTTTTCTAAGGTGATGTTTTCACTCTCATTTACACCTAGGTATTTATAAGCTTCTGGCTTTAAATCTTTTATTGTTACAGCAGGGACTAAGCTAATTGATGAAGTTTGTTTTAGCGATCCAAAATAACCGTAGCTTTACCACATTTATTCAAATTGAATTTCATTCCAATATGGTCGCTGAAGCATTTAACAATTTGCAGAAGACCTTCCAGCTCGTTATCATTCTTAGCATACTATTTTAAATCATCCCTGTAGAAAAGATGGATTATTTTTTTAGGCATTTGTATAACCACATTCTGTCTTATAAGTTGGCTGGTTAGTGCTATTAGTGATATGCAAAATAGTAAGGGAGACAAAGAGTCATCTGGAAATATTCCTCTTTTGATATTTTATTATTATGTCATTTTTTCATCAGTTTTCGATTTCTGCTATGGTCGCACTACCAAACAAATCTGCGGGAAGACCTAAGACTGGCGTGTTGTTATGGCTCCATTTCATGTATTTTCTATCTTCCCCATCATCTCTAGCGTTACATAGACAAAGTTCTCCTCACCGTGCGGGCTGTACTTAATATGACAATTTTTGTATATCTCTTAAGCTGGGGTTTTCAGGGATTCTTTCAATGTATTGGTTTGTTCCATTTATTATTATTATTATTATTATTATTATTATTATTATTATTATTATTATTTTATAGCAAATGATTAATGTATTTCTCACCGAGAATTTTATCTCTACCTGGATTTAACAAAAGAATGGATCCCTACAAAATTTCTGTTAGGATCATTTGAGCAGTTATTATGATGTCGTCGAAAACACTCAAAATTACTGTCAAATCTCGTGCAAAATTTCCAATCTTATCCGTTTCTCTATTTTCTTTTACATTCTTTTATTATCAGCCTTATATCCGTTGGGAAATTCACGTCCCCAAATTGAGAAAAAATATTTTCCATTTATAAAACAAGGGCGTTTTGCACTGGAATAAATGAATCATCGCGTGCAATTCGATTGTTATATTTCTAATTTGAAAATTAGATTAGATTTGTGAAAATGTCAACTTTTAGATAGTTTTCCACAACGCGACCTTTATTTCACGATTTTGTTTATAGTTTTCAATTTAGAAAATTATTAGATTAATATCGTTGTATGCAAACGAGGTAATTCTGAAACTTCTCTAAAAGTTAGACTCAAAGAACGTAAGAAAGTCATGTTCAGATTCGTAGTTAAAACATCTTTGTTACAAAACAGAAATTCTCAACCTTATCTCTTTTAGATAATGCATGAATAAGAGATATGAAATATTATTAGATAATTGATTTCATGATATACATTAATAGAAAGGTCAGGTCAGGCTTAATGTAAACTACTCTCATGATTTTATATGATAGGAAGGTAAATAATTACACATTACATCTCTGTTGTCCTCATATTTACGACGTGTTTGTCATTGAACTCTCCGATCATCGTCAAATGATTTAAATTAGGAACAATTTGTTTAAAATTTGATCAGTGGGGAATATTGTTCTCGTTTCAAGTATTATGTCGCTTCCAGATATCTTATTTATTTTTCTTTAACTGAAGGCTTTAATTATTTTTTTCACCCCCGCTGTAAACAAGTATTGACCTCGCAAAACTTTGGGTTAATCATTGTTGTTGACCTTGAAATGAAACACCAATTCGTGATGGCGAGAGATAACAAATGGTTCGTAAATTTTAATGTTTTCAAAACATAGCTGTTTTACTTCAACCACCATAGACAGTCCTTTCTACACCGCATCAGCATGGATGAAGCTGGTCTCACGGAAAACAATACACTGCGTCTCATCGGCCTCACGTTCTCAACTGGCTTCAAGTGGTACGAGTTCATTGAATCATTGAATCAATAGCTAAATCTAGTGCTAAGAATGTTTGGTCATTGTTTGTCGTTAGGAACTTTTTCTCGCCTAAATCCATCTTATATATGAATGAACTATACGCACGTACATCGAATACTGTTGTCATATCTGGTCGGCCGCCTTTGCTATTCATTTCGCAGAGCCTGCTATGTAATCGGTCCCGACTTAGCAGCTCTACTCCAGTCACTTTCTCAGAATATGGGTTACCTCTATCTCTTCTACAAATACTTTTACAGCTTCCGTTCCAACGTTCTGAAATGCCTGGTGCACCCTATGCACGAATTTACTCGAAAAACTAGACTGGCCAGAAGGTTCCAACATTGTATAGCTACAACAGCCAAATGCAGCCGCCAGCTTGTTTTCTCGCAATTTCTGCCTGTTAAACTCCCTTCCGTAAACTTACTTCCCTGACAGCTACAATCCAAAAAAGATTAAATGCAATTCAATTGCCATATAATATCCCATTCACTATTATTTTCTCTTATTTTTCCCCAATACCCATGTATCTTGTTCTTCCTTTTCCTGCGACTCTCACGTAACTCATGCAAAGCCCTGGTACGTAGCAGAATTGCCATATTTGGGGTGAACAGATTCTTAAAAGAATTTTACTTCAATTCATAGAGCGATTAAATTAGTCATGCTATCATTTAATTTCCATAAATAAATTTGCTTTTTTGTTATTTAGCACAGACAATACAAGACGTCTGTCGGCGTCAGTCCATGGTGTTGTTCTCCGTTTAGGAATATGTCAAAACAAGAGACCAAAATTATGATAAAATCAACCCACTCAATATCATAGAGACTATTTCCAGCTCGCAGGCTACATCTAGGAAAGTTCTCAGTTTGCTAGTGACATAGAAAATAAGTGCCTCCCGTCTGCCTGAATGTATTTCTTGAATCTTAAATATGGCTTCTTGTGATGAGCAATAATGCTCCTGTAGATCAAAAATATCTTTGGGAATTATTACAATTAACAACCCCTTTTCATATCCCCCTTCATCATTTTGAAGTGTTTGTGTGGTATATTTTATCCGTGTGGGAAACGTGTAAATACAAGTAAGACTTAGCAGTATAGAACGATTTCTGATTACAAAATATCTTTATCATTTCTTCCTTTCAGCTAATCCATTCAGTCCTTTAAGTGAAGTTATATCATACATAAAAGAAGCCTATAATGAAAGAAGTACAAACATTGCAAATATCCCATTCTTTTATAGCTCAAGCATTATCTGGTAACTTATCCGACGTGATGTGATATTAGTGCCTCATTACCTGAATTAACTATGAGGTCATAAAAATCCAGTATTAAATATAATAATTACACGCTTACTGTCTCGAATTTTGGTAGTGAGGTTTGTAATGGATTAATAAGCTATGATAAAATTATTTTACCAGGGAGAAAATTATTTATAAATTATTAAACATACCGTACCAAATAATTACTGTATCAGGGGACAATTAAAAAACCAATATAAGCCTGTTGGTTTCGGTTTCCCTATTTGGTATAAAAAGCTAGTATACTAAACAGGTATATGAAACTCAGGAGCTGCTTCACTTTCTATCTATTAAAAGCAACTCACACCGGTTGTTTCTTGTGTTCATCATATACTGAGATCATCCTAGGATTCCTCGAACGCTTATCGTCGTGAGACTTACATTCCATTGCAAATGTCATGTTGATATTATATTTGGGCAAATATTCAGATCATCTCCACTCTTTGGTACACCAGTTCAAACCAATAGAATTACAACTCCATTTTGGTCAATCAGCCTTCTTTCTTCCACATTCTAATAGTAAGACTGAAGTTTCACAAGTTTTTTCCAAAAATTGCTTTTGGTGAAAAACTATCATCTGGATGCTTCCCTCAGTACGATTGTTCCAATATTTCTAGATCAAGTATCAACCGTTATTTATCATCTCTCTAGGCTCGTGAGCTTCATTCCATGCTTTCTGCTTTTACATTTGTATCATATATCTTTTTCAGTCAGACTCTAAGTTGAGTAAAGTTTGAATCTTCTATTGTGTAATTGTAAATAAAAAAAGAAAAGCAAATTTAACCTTTCCTTTGCTGTATGCATTTTGAATGTGTGTAGAAATTGGTATTAAGAACAAGCAAACCCCCGCTTAAAATAAATTATTGTAATTTGTTTATATTTCTAATTTAATGTATTTGTAATATATATATTGCTGTCATAATATTTATTGCCATATTCACAATGTCTCGGTCGTTGTCCGTTCCGAATTTCTTTGGGTGACAAGAATTTGAAACCGAACCTTTTATTGCGTTCATTTGTATAGATTGTTCTCGTTGAATGAGTAATGCAACTTTCGAATGGTTCAATTAACTCCACTTAACTCAGCTCTCTAAGTTTAGTTCGAACTGACAATTCATAACACTCAGTTCAAGTCACTGGATTTAAACAACGGTTATATCCACTCGGTAATGTGACTCTGAGGACATCAGAATATGATTTTTTCTAATTATAAACCTAATATTTCAACAAACATTGTTTTTTACCAGAGCTTATATGTCAATCTTGAGTTTCTAATTATCGTACAGTTTATCCTATTGTGAAGATTTAAAATATATATTTTTTATGAACGTACCTCATTCATAATGTGTATTAACCGAACACTTAGCTTGTAGAGAAATTAATATCCAATGTTTAAAATAAATCTTTTGCTTTATAATGTAGGATTATAATAGTTGTACAAAAATGTATTACTCATTCATGATAACTAAAGAAACGTCTTTTTTAATTTTATATAAATCCTTATTCAAAATTTATTTTTAACATTATATATCCCATGTACAAGATAAAAGAAGAAATTCAATTACTTTTCTTCACGAGCTTGTCATAATGTTTTTCAAATTACTGCCAGCATTAACAGAACTTGGCATTAAAGAACACTTCCACTTGTGGTCCAGGTGTACGGCGTTAATTATTTGAAGCTCGGAATTGTTGAAGAACTATTTTAATTAAAATATCATTATATTTAAAAAATGATGAAATAGCATTTAAAGAATTCTTGCCTTTCAGAAATTTATAATATTATGGTAATGACAAAAATAAGTTTTTAATTTTATTACTGAAATGTATATATTTTCGGGGTTCTTATTTTAAAATACCTTAACTCATCATTAAAAGTTAACTCTATAATCAGACTTTATTTTCCGAACAAATCTATTGTTCTGAAATCGCATGCGAACCTATTATTTCGAATACAGATTACGTGTTATTAGAATACATTTTCCTTGTTGCTGATGTTTCTTGAATTATTGGAACGAGATCATCGTATCTTACTTTGTTGAAATCCTTTGTGTAATCCATTGGAAGATATGTGTATATCATTCTGCGCTTCTTTTGTCCATTCTGATCGCATTCTGCACATGAAAACTCTCTTTCATCTTCCTGTATCTAGAACAAAGCTTCATTGTTCATTGTCTGTTTCCGATTTAATTATGCTTCGAAATATCCTCATTACAATACTTCTTATTAGTTTAGTTGCATGGTTCATCATGGTGGTTGTTCGTTTGAACTCGCATTCATTCGCACCTGGCTTCTTTGAAAATGCCTCAAATACTATTCTACTGACATCCTCTCGTATTCAGCCAAAGTCACATATTTCTTTTATCTCTTTGGTGCGCAATGCTTTTATTTAAATTATATAACACGATAATACGAAGATAACCAGTAAGACCTACAAGTATTCATTTTATCGTATATAATCTTCTTAAAGTGGTGTCTGTATTTTGTTTATATTTCCAAATATAAATTTCGAAGTTGTGTTTATGTCATTAATAATTATATATATTGTAATTATTCCTTATTTCAGAGTACTTCATTTTCATCTCTAAAGAATGTGTCCAGTATTAACTGTAATACACGGAAGTAGATATTAAATAACAGTTTGACAATTTTTTTTTCCATTTCTAAAGATGTTTTTTTCCATTTCCTTATATTATACTTGCTTTCTAGAAGGCGACTTTCGTAATTCCGATGCAACTCCGGATTTCTTTGTCTTATACATCATATCTTGAAATGTGTCTTATTCTTCCGATCTTATATTCTGTTTTGATGTAGTTGTTGTGGTTGTTGTTGTTGTAAGTAAAAGGTCCATTCAGGATGTTGGCGATCGTCGATCTCTCATATTCCTATCCTATGTAGATTTAAATAATATCTTATTTTCATCTTTTCTAAATCCTATTTTGCCACTCTTTCGCAGACGATCTTCTGGTAACTGTTACGTTGCTTTCTTCTGTATCACTTAATTTTAATCTTTTTGTGAGTATGCCGTTTTTTATGGTCTTTTTCCTCAATATGTGTCCCAGAAATTGCAACTATCCCTCATGGCTTTTTTCCATTTTCTCTAAAACATCATTATGATTCGCTACTTTGTCAATGTCATTTTCATCATCTTTTTGTATAAGCATTTTTCTTTTGATACAGTATAATCTTCAGAGATTATACAGTATTCCTTGCCATATGGAAATGGTCTTATTATTTTCTTATTGGTTTTCACTACTACATTATATACAAGTTAATGCATTACTCCATCATTTTAATATTCTCGGTAGTTCAGATTATGTACACCGAGTTTAAGATTTACTTCGTCATTATATAAAGGGTTAGGATAGATAAATGCGGCAGTGCCCGGCCAGCAGAGGATCTCAGTAGAATACTACTAAACTAATTATTGCACTAACCGACCATAAATATTAGGGAACCCCAGTTTTTTTTAAAGAAATGGTATATTTAATACTATTTTTAGTATTTATTGCCAAGTAGATAATTCTAAATGAAAATAGAATGGTTCTTTTGTTATGATTACTTTGCAAAATTTTACAAGGCAAGAAAGCAAACATGAACTAGTCCGTATCGACCTAAATTTTTTTCATTCTTTCATTGATGAAACTGCAATATAGGTAATTATTAAATATTTATACATGCATTTGATGCACATGTTTTTATGCAGTATTTACAAAAGAACTATTCTATTTTCATTTACAATTATTCACTTGGCAATTAATACTAAAACCTTGTATGAAATACATCATTTTTTAAAACACTTGGGTTGCCTAATAATTATAGCCAGTAAGTATATTAAAATTAATATTAGTTTAGTTAATGATCAGTTGGATATGATATTGACATTTAAAACATGAATATACATCTAAGACAATTAAAAATTAATATTTTTCTAATCTGTCTTATATCCTAGCAGAGATGAAAATTTAATGAATATCCATCATCAAAAGATATCCCAAAATTTTGCCCGAGAATCAGTTAACGTCAGTTTTTTGTGTCAATAGATACGAGAGACGGGTATTTCACTAACCTTTGGAGTATCTTAAAAATATTTAACTACTTGCATTACGACGATATTTTTAGACATGCTATTATGCAACTACGAAATACATATCTGTATGGCAAATACAATCAAACACACACACACAGAGATATATATACAAATATGGAAATGTTTATTGTAAATACAAACGTTAGTTTATTGGATAAACGTGCTTCTGTAGATACATTTTATTTTTAAGAGAGCAACGAACAGAAATAGTTTTATTAAAGTGACCAAAGATGCCACAAATGCGTGTATTACGTTAATCTCCGAAGTATTTCATAATTATTCACTACTTGAATCATCCTGTTAGACAAGTTAGAACACCAAATTTCAACACCAGTCGGAAAAAAACATATTTTTAACAGACGTTTTTATACTTTTTGTTCTCTTTTCCTTTTCTTTTTCTTTTTCTTTCTCTTCTTTCCGTTTATTAATTTTCTATATATTTCTTGTTCTTTCTTTGGTGCTTTTCGAAAGAGCTAAGAAAAGTTTTACGATTACAAATGTCTATTCACGATATGAGCACGTGAGTGTCTGTATGAAATTCTTTTTTAGATTATTCTTATTGGCGGTATATATATATATATATATATATATATATATATATATATATGGACACTGGCTTATATAAAAACCGGCGGATATTTATCAATAAAAAAGGCAATGTAAAATCAGAATTCAAAATAGTAATGATTTTCATTACTGCACAGTATATTCAGAACAAACTTTTTCTGTTGTTTAATTGTTTATTATGATTCTTTTTGTATAACTGACATCTGTTTTGTGGAAGTACTGTTGACCTCAAAACCCTGACATATACGCCGTTATTGTCTGTATTCTCTTTATGATGTCAGAATCTCTTTTGTGTTGCTTGTTATATGAATATTTTTCTGACAGAATGAAGACGTCATTAACAATTTCAGTTGTTAATATTTGCACCTCACATAAAAAGAGAATATTAATTTATTCAAAACATTTATTTGTAATGGATAGTAAATATTCTGAATTTTTTTTTTTGTAATTTCATCATGAAAATCAATAGATAGAAAATTCCTACGCATATTCTTATTGTTCTAGAACTTTCCTAATATTTCCCAGTATTCTCCATACTCGTAGAATATCGAGCTTTTCGTCAAAGTTGATCATGTGTTCCTTTTGAAAATTTACCCAGATTCGATGTTTAGATACATTATTTGGCGACAAAGAACGTATTTATATCATGCCAATTTATTTAAACATATTTTCTATTAGTTACTATTTTTAATATTCCGATTATTATCAGCATCTTCGTTGTTGTATTCAGGATGTTTTGGCGGTTGTGCGCAACGTCCTTCTTTTGGGGATAATACATTTGAAGTGGTTCATATATTTCGTCTAGTGGGGTAATTTATTAACTGATAATTCACTGTGTGTCATTGCATATATTGCTATTTTGAATTCCAAGTTAATACTTCCATTCATTTTTTGAATTCATTGGTTTTTATTTAACAGTGCGATGGGCAAGCTATGTAAATTGATAGGTAAGATTTTCCTTGCCCGCATTTGAAAATTATGTCCTGGCTATAAACTTTAATCTCCTGGTCTGTAATGTTAGTCCTATCCCAGAGAATTGAGTTTCTTCTCTTTATATATAATCGGTGCTGGGTGATATTTATACCAGAGTTTGATAACATCTTTTCCGAAGTGTTTGATCATTGTTCATTTAATTTAATTAGCATCTTCTACATATTGGTCATGCAAAAGTTTGTCTTGCCAGCATTGTTTTATCTGTTCAATAGCTTATTTCTTGTCATTCTTTTTCGTATTTCTTGACTTACTTTTTTTTTTTTTTTACCGAATCTACGAAATGTACATCTTGTTATATTTACTGCCTTCTTTCATTATTGAATATTTCTCCTTTCTGGTTTCATGTTCTTTGACAAATTGTGTCATCCAGCCATTTACTTTTTCCTCATATGTTAGCAAGACAGTAGTGGCTGTCTTGTATAACAATTCTAGCTAAATAGCACATCTTCCACCGAATTTAAATGGAATGTATAGCCGATTCATATCAGCCTTTAGATGATACATGTTATGCTTAGAAAGAATCATTCGTCTGATGTCTTTAGGGTCCAGTTCAAGATGTGGAGACGACATTAACTCACTGGGATGACAATGTTATTAATTGCCATAATACTATTCTGGTAATTCAATTCAGTTTTTAATCTCACTCTTTACGCCCGATTTCATTCATTTACTTATGGTGAAATTTTTTCACTCACATCTACCCCTAGGTACTCATAAGCTTCTTCTTTCTCTAGATTTTTATTGTTACAAGACGGTATAAAATAAGAGATAATGTTTGTTGTAGTGATCCTCCTAAAACTCTAGATTGAGCATATTTATTCAAATTGAATTTCATTCCAATGTCTTCATTTCACAGTTTGCAGAAGACCTTCCAGCTCGTTATCATTCTTAGCATACATCTTTAAGTCATTCATGTAAAATAGATGGCTTATTTTCTTTTGAGCTATCTTATAACCACTTACTGTGTTGATAAGTAGCCGGTTAATGTTTATTAGTGATATGCAAATTAATATGGCAGTCAAAATCACCTTGAAATATTCTTCAGGCTTATAATTTCCATTTATATGATTGAGCTACATTGTTTGGCATACATTGTTTGATGAAATAGGTTATAACGGCTGATAGCTCGTACATATTTAAAGATTAGATTATACCTATATCAATCAGCCGCAGACTATCTGAAAACTCATCTAACATACATATTTTCAATAACTAAAGAAAACCATACGACGAAGAACTAAAAGAATGTGGATACAAACAACAGCTACGATATACACCTCCGCAACGAAAAAGCAAAAACAGAAAATAAAATATTATCTGGTTTAATCCACCATACAACAAAAAGCCGTGAAAACAAACATAGGTAAAACATTCCCGAACTTACTAGAAAAACACTTCCCGTTGACAAACCGATTAGCAAAAATATTCAACAAAAACAACGTCGAAATCAGTTACAGTTGAACAAAAAATATTAAACAAATAATAAAAATCCACAACAAAAAAATTAACAACCTACAATAATGCAACCGAAGAACTTCAATGCAACTGTAGAAACGGAACTCCCTGTCCACTCCAGAAATAGTATATAAACCAAGGTAAGTGCAAACAACAACACGATGTACTATATCAGTGCCACTGAGAGACCATTTAAGAAAAGAAAAAACTACAACAATGTTTCATTTTCCAACAGAAAATACTTGGAAAGCACTACACTATCCACATACGTATGGCATCTAAAAGACAGAAATATTTCACCAAAAATAAGCTGGAAAATACTGAAAAAAAAAACATCATTACAAAAAATTGCCTACTTTGCCTACATAAAAAAGTAACAATGATGTCTCTTACCCCACAAAAGAACTTACTAGACATATGATCAGAAACAATTTCCAAATACAAACCTGAAAATTAATATCGATTATCACAATTTATACCAAACGGATAATAAAAAGGGAACGCTGATACCATAATCCCATCATTTGTTCTGTAGTTCAAACTACCACGATAATTATTGAAGTTATTGTTATTATCATTACACCACCATTACTAATCACTACTACTGCCTTACAAAATTATTTGCTACCACAACTTTTATTATCATCATCAAATATTACTAATACCGTACTAGTCCGCAATCATCATTAAACTAAATTATTTCTCTCTGCCGTAGTAAAATTAATACCAGCATACATAAAAATTAAAAAGCATTACAAATTAAAATTTCTTCCATTTAAATATGCGCAACCACAAAAAAGCTACTAACCGACATTAATGCAGAAAATAACAATACAGCCTTAAAATAAAATAATAGTAATTTTTCCGTATCACAGTTTCACACAGACCCCATCATACGTACAACTGCCCGCCCTTTGACATCGCTACAATTATCGAATACACCACCCGAATGCGTATGTATATGCGCAAAGGCACACATATACATATATATGTAGAGCCCCGTATGGTTCGCATATATGTTTGTGTGAGCCCCGGTGGGCGGATGCGTGTGTGTGTGTGTGTGTGTGTGTCTTTGCACACGTCAGTGGGCTTAAAAATATGTATATATGTCTGCGCCTGTCATGACGATAAATTTTCTTCCTACTTCTACAAAAATACACCAATATACGCAGCCCTACATATAGTCAATTTTTGAAAAAAATAATCAGCTTGTCTGATGATCGCAAGAGCGTGAAACCCATGGTTAGAAACTCACATCTATCTATATGAATATACATATATATATATATATATATATGTGTGTGTGTGTGTGTGTGTGCGTGTGCGTGTGTGTAGAGGAACTATATATGTATATAGAATAGAATTATATATATATATATATATATGTATATATATATATATATAATAGTATTACACACACACACACACACACACACACACACACACACATATATATATATATATATATATATATATATATATATGTTAATACTGCATAATAACTTATGCATCAAATGAAATGTTTTGATATCCAGTTTTTGGACTCTCTTCCCCATGCTAATCAGTCTAGTCTTGTAAAATTTTGCCAAAAAAAAAAAAAAAAAAAAAATAACAAATGAACCATTCTAATTTTCTTTAGAATTATCCTCATTGTTTTTGATTTTGCTGACTGCAGAATATATGAATGTTATTTGTGCACCATCTGTGAGTAAAAGAGTAACATGTTGCAATTCCCTTTGCCAGATATTTGGAAACGGCATATCCTACTTAGCATTTTCTCCGGATGCTGAAACAGGAATGTTTCAAACACAACCCCTGAGACTTCGTCAAGCTAATTCAGGAGTTAGTGCTAACGCAGGACAAGAGTGTGGCTCTGAAGAACCTTATATATCAGAACAGTCACGCCATCTAAACAGGAGAGGCCCGTCGAAGACAAATTCATCGGCCACCTAATTCACCAATTGTAATCCTATACATTAGTAAACCTAAGATGCATTTGTGCAAGCGATCAAAAATTGTTTTGTGACATGAAAAATGAACTAAAACAAGGGCTTATGTCAGCATTCACCATCAGTCCAGAAAAGGTACATTATATTCCAAATTTGTCTTGAGACTGTGATTAAAGCCAATGCAGATGTCACTGAAATCACTTACTCATTAGTATGATAATTTAGATAATAATTCATCAATTGGGTTGAGTCTTTCAATAGTCACTATATAACATTAATATTAAACTTTATTTACCATTAAAGCTCTCATGAGTAGAGTGGTTAAAATCACGTCAGATCCACAGACTGCATCTCTCAAGTGTAGGGATATATGCAACTACGATGCCTTCCAGAAGATAGATATTATCCAAAAGATTTCTTACAGTTAAAGCCAGTGCAAAAATACTATGTACTATTTAAATATATATATATATATATATATATATATATATATATATATATACTATGTACTATTTAACTATATATATATATATATATATATATATATATATATATATATATATATATATGTATAGTTATTTTAAGGGTTGGAGCCATGATTGCTCTTTTTATTCAGTAGTTTGACTTTTAAAACATATTCTGGCAAGAAAGATCACAAAGTCCACTGTATCATGGTAGATATAGAGCGATAATAATTTTACTGCAAGAAAACCAATCAAATGACTAAGGCCTTTATAACGGTAGCTTCCCAAAACTTCAAAATTGACATGAAACTTCTCAGTTAATGTAGCAAATTCTGTTCACTAATCCCTCTCTTTCTCTCTCTCCCTATCCCCCTCTCTCAATATATATATATATATATATATATATATATATATATATATATATAGCGTGATTTCTACAACAAGCCTTTGAAAAGAGATGTACTTATATGGATTAATTAATTTCATTTTAAAAGCACATTTTCGAAACCTCTCAAAGAAGTTTTCTCTGAATTTCTAATTAAATTTATTTGATGGATCGCTCTTTGACGTTCGAACTATTGAAACGCGTTAGCATTTAGTTTACTTTATTTTTGAGATTTAATTTTCATACCCTTGACAAAGAGCCTTTCACGGATCTTTCTCACACAATCATATGATGATGTGTTGCTTAATGTAATATGTCAATTTTTACACGCGACAAATTAATTTCATGTTTAAAGTATTAGAGAAACATATATAATCTAGGAAAACCTGATTTACTTGGGAAACGCATGAGTGCACTCGAGTAGATTGAGTTGGAACAAACCACCGGCACACAGAGTGAAATAAAATTAAGTACACACACATAGACACAGATTGAAACTTATCACCTGACTGATCCCACGATGACTACAAAATGTTCCATGATTTATTATCTGTGAAGACATACATAAAAACATAAGCTTTCACTTTCCTCTCTATCTGTTTCTTCTGTTTTATCTGGGCGGCTAAAAAATTCATTGATTTGTCTGTAATATAATCGATCCTGATATTTTGTTTTAATCGTTTCACCCCATGCAAGGCACTAATGTCACTGACGCGCAAGGGGATACATAAGAGTAATAGATCAGATAGGAGGAGAGCAAAAAGAACTACGAATCAGTTACAGTGGGTGTCAGAAAAAGGAGCAATTGATAGATGGGAATACCGGTGTGATGACAGTTGCAAATGTAGAGAGAAAGGAAATTATATACAGGGTAATGTAGAAAGAACTATTGTCAAGTTGTTAAGTGATGGGCATTGACATTGCATTTAAATTCCTGGAGGTCGTAAGCGTAAGGAAAGCAAGTATATGGAAGAGATTTCCACAGGCGGAAAATGCGAGAAAAAAAGCTGTTGGAATAGAATTGTCTTCTGCATTTAGTTTATCTAACTGTGAATAGGTGGGACCGAGTTCCCATCACGGTTGCGCGATTAAACTCCTGTGGAATAGGCATCAGTGACTTACGTTCGTCGGAGCAGTAGCCATGAAAATATCTATAGAATAGACAGGAGGAACCACATAAAAATGTCAAAGGGAATCAAATTTACGACGGTAAAAATGTGAATGGAGAGAAGAAGTCTGGTCAGAAATAAAACTGTTGCTTTATACTGGAGTTCAGCTTCAACCATGTTGAACATGGTTCATTCTGAAAAACATGAAATGGAGTTTTTGAGGAGATATTAGAAATTAAAACGCAGACCATTCTCTACTTAAACTTTTATCGTAATTTATTTTAAACAGGAGTTCACCGGTTTAGTTTTTCTGATCTTTTTCATTTGCTATTAAGGCAGGAGTAGATAGTGTCATTGCATAAATACGTTGATTGAATTTAATGACATCAGACAATTCTTGGATGACGAGCAAACACAGCGCAGGTCTAATGATATAATGCTAGATGACCGCGCGTTACTATGAAATGATGTAGAAGCATTCCCATTCAATTCCAATATTCCTAGCTCGTCTTGTTAGAAATTATCAGAATAAGGTAAATATATATCCTATTAAACAGTAGCACTCAAGATTGCGTAGAAGACCAGAATATCAAACCCTGCCAAAACCTACGGGATATGTAGATACACTGTACATTACCATTATTATCTAAAGTCTGATACCCATTGAGAGAACTATGTCAGTAGTATAGTATAGTTAATATATATATATATATATATATATATATATATATATATATACCGTATAGTTAATTTGAACATACTGCTGATGTAAAATGAATTGAACAAGTAGACAAAGTTGGAAAGAGCTTGAAACTTATGATATGATTTATTTTAATATGATCTGGGCGTCTGTATGACTAGGCTTCTTAAGAAGAAAATTCTTATGAAACGCGGTTCATATCAATAAATATCCGAATCTTTTAAAATATATTATGTGGTTCGTTGGGACGTTTTTTATGGAAATATTATTACATTAGAAATCGACTTGCGCTAATTAACTATGTGGAAAACTGCTTATAGATCACCTAAAAAGACGCGGATTTTTTAAAAAAATTCTATAAAGCTGGAAAGTGGACATTCCAAAGCTCCAGCCAAAGTTGTTTTCCAATAATCCATTTTTGGTCTGATCTGGTGAAGGAAATGATATCCCATAGCAGATTATCTTCACATTTCCAGCATCATTAGCGATGGGTGGTATTTCATTTTCAAAAATCATATATCTACCTCTCATCAGACATTCTTTCATCAGCTGATATCGTAAAAATATTTATCACTTGAATACATTGATCATTAAATTAAACGTCTCAGAACAGTTATATAAAGCAATATCTTCTGCTGCGTAATTGAGACTTATTTGAAATATAGCGAGTAATAACAGAGCAGTACTAAACAGGAACAAGAAGAGATATCCCTACAAATGGACAGGCTTCCCAAATAAATTAAATAAAGTTTAGCTCAGATTTCTCTGAACTTTAACCGGATCGACAAACACAGGAGTTTAAAATGGTCGAAATATTATGACACTAAGTGTAACAACGTAGATCTTAGTTCGAATATAAATAATAATTCTTTATCTAAGAAATTTACCTCTGTTGTCAAGAGTGTTCAATAATTAGAAAAGAAAACATAAGTATGTTTAAAGTGTTTATGTCAAAAAATATTGCCACCCCTTTGATCATTTTCTGAAGTTTGTTTGTCTTTTTTTGTCTAATAGCTAATTCTAATGAAGATATTTTCCACCTAATTCTGATTTTTTATAAAGGTCACGAATCTTTACTTCACATGAGCAATAGTGTAGTCACAGGTAATAAGATCGAGTTGGACGTTGGCCAAATTGGACAGCGTGGCTGTAGCCAAAAGTAATTGATTTTTTCCCTTAACGACCTTATCAAAATTTGTTTCCCGTTCAGCTGGCATACGTTACCAGTCATAATTTTTCAATGAAGAAAAAGCAGTTTGTGTTTTCCTGTCAAGGTTCAACAAATGTATCACGTCCGTTTCACCGTGTTTGTTTCCTATTATCTGTAAGACGTCAAGATAACACTGATCTAAACAGTATCACATCAGTGATGCAGAATCAGAAAAAAGATAAAGAAAGTTAAAAGAATTCAATTAATATTTGGCTGTCCGGAAAGTTAATGCCAATTTTTTAGTCAGTCACGTGTAAACACGTTAGAACCACAAATATATCGACAGTTATATTTTACATTTCCCATTAGAATAGTTTAAAGTTGCTTAATTTGCGTCCAGTCTGCTTGCCTCATTATAAGATTATAATGTGCACTTTAAAGCCAAAAAAAGAAATAGATATATACTTTGTACGGGGAAGGTGCATTAGCTGAGAGAACTATACAGAAGCGGATATTTTTATAGTTGGTGATTTTATAGCCATATCGATGAAGAATGCTTTACAGATGACGATCAAATGAAGATACTGATTAAATAAAATTCACATTACACAATGCGAGAACTGGCAGAAACACTAAAGTTACCAAAATTCACCAGCCTTTAACACTTCCGTTCTTGGCTACTGAAATCGATACAATGTTTGCGTATCACATAATCTGAATGGAAGTATGTTTTTGGATCGAATTTCTGTTTGAGATTTGCAGTATATATGCATGGAAATGCACCTTTTTTAAGTGATTTCATACAAGTGATGATAAATGGTTTGTTTACAACAATGTTCAGCGAGAATTTAAACGATATGATCCGACTATAGCCAAATCGAAAGCAGGTTTTAATCCAGAGAAACCCATGCAGTGCATCTGGTAGGGTTGTCTAGGAAACTTGTACTTTAAGCTTCGGCAAACTAAACAGTCAATTTATTCATAAATATACTGCTCTCAGCTGGACGAATTATAGGAAGTAATTAAACAAAAACGCTAAAAATTATTGACAAGGATAACGTTTTTTTTTTCTATCAGGATAATGCCTGATCTTAGATTTCTTTGGAAAGTCGGCAAAAATCGTTGCAGCCTGGCAGGAAAGGAATAACCTAACCCACTATATTGAACAGACATTCCTCCTTCAGATATTCATTTATCCGCGTCCTTGTAAAATAATCTCTGTAGTAGAATTAAAATTCTTTGGATGCAATAACATATAATATTAATGAATTCTTTGAGGATAAGCCAAAGATATTCTGGAAGGAAGAAATCTTTGAATTAAAGGAAAAATGAAGAAGGTTTGTGCCACAAAAGGCTTCATATATAGTTGAATAAACATTTAGTAATATTATTTTTGTTTCAATTTCACTTAAATCATAATATTTATTTCTGTATGTGTTACATTCCTTTAGGATGGGATTGATTATTATTCGCAAGTCTCTTTTCTTTGTTTTCATCCAAAATTCTAAGTTTACGGACCTATATTTATTTATAAGTAGATTATCTGTTCTATTTTTATCTTGTTTTTTTTTTCGTCTACTATTTGGGCATACGATTAGCAGTTGAAAAACCGTCAGCGGTCTTCTAACTGTTCTAAAAATTTTCTAACTTTCTAAAATTAAGATTTATTATAATTTACAATTACTAAATTAATAATAATGTAATAATCTTTGTTGTTGTCATTGCAATATTTCGGTCTTCAGGTGCATATCTATCCGGATAACATACAGGGAATTCTGAGCTGAACACTTTCTTAAATATACTCTGCTAGACTCTTCTCGTTCAGCCGTTTTACTCTAGGGAGATATCGTCTAGCTCTTATTTTCTAATACAGCTCAGTTATATCTTGAAGTCATTGTATTCGCTTACATGCAAATATAACATGGAAAGGGTATTAATCCGTCAATTCCTCCTCCAGCTAGAGGTTAAATAGCAGGGCAGACTGGGTTTAATAGCCTTGGTTGGCAAACAATCTACAGCAAAAAGTATGGCTACCTATTTTGGAAAGACCTTCTGGCAATTCAGTCATGTTTCTTTGAGACATTGTCGCATAAGCGTGTAGCAGTCACTTTACCGACTGATTTCTCACACAGCTTTCCCTGAGTTAAAATACACACTACTTGCCTCATGAATGTTATGCAAAAATGTTATCAGGCAATTGTATCTCAATATCCATGCTATGATAGCAACCATATTTAATACTCTGCGTTAATGTTATGACACACATAAATATTTCATGTCGGAAACTTCAAAACAAGATCTTTCTATTGTATAAACAAGACAATAATGGGCAAACATCACTTTCCTCCCAGCGTGATACATACAGTAGGCTATGGCACATTATTCTGAAGAATAAGCAAATCGATACGATGATTACTGCATAATATTGTGGTCATTTATTGATGTCAACATTGCTGATTTGCCAAAGAAACTTGCGTTTACATATTGCAAAAATCCATTTCAACAATTGTAATCTAGGATATTACCCTCTAATTATGATATTACTCTAAAAGTAAAACATTATTAAATTGAAGATCCTCTTCAACAAAATCAAACAACCCGACTTGTAATAAAATATATCTTTATTTACAAAGATATATGGTAAAAGAGTTTTGAACTGTAGACATTTTTCTATATTTAGCTAAAATATTGTATAATAATCACAAAATGTTCAGGTGCATTCTTTTTTAACTTTGAGGCTTAACAACAATAAATTGACTGCTATTTGTCAATCTTCAATGTTACTTATTTATTTTATTTTTTTCTTTCAAAGTATCATATAATACTCGAGACCGTAGAGAATATGGCATGCGATTTCGTCAAGCTAATTTTACAAGTTTCCAGAAAATATTAACCGACATATATGACAGCAGAACATTTGTATTCTGACCATGAAAATTATGTTCAAAGTAATTGTACTTGACTGTTCACCATAGGAAAGTGCCTGAAATCCATACCACAGGTTGAAGCAATACTTTTTAAGTAAAATGGAGACAGAGACAACATTTTGGGATCCGCACGACGTCTGAAGTCAAAATGAACGAGATTTTGAGCAGGCTGAACTTTCAGACTGTTAATGATGAGACTCAATCTGGTTCTCTTTCTCCACTATCTCTCTCTCTCTCTCTCTCTCTCTCTCTATCTATCTATCTATCTATCTATATATATATATATATATATATATATATATATATATATATTAATTCTTTGTTAGACAAAACACAGTTTACTTATTTAAAAAATTACATAAGACAAACTTGATTATCGCCTTTCGGATTTCTCACGAGTGTCAGTTGACATGCAGTCGTGGAATGTCTACGTTACCTTACGTTGAAAATTTTGGCAAAAAGCAAAAGTTACAAGAATTAGTCACTAGGCTAAGAAGTAGATAAGTTCTCCTATCATTCCCTTCACACACCTCTCATGTCTTTTGAACAGATGTAGAGATTTTTAACTTGTTTCTTGTGTATGATTAGATTTCTGTTTCTAAATGTTTTTTTTTATTCTCCTCCAATTTTGATTCGCGGTAGGTCTTGCATTACACTGACATTAACTTTTTGATTATGTTGAAAGGATTATATATATATATATATATATATATATATATATATATATATATATATATATATTGATATTTTGCAAAAATATAAATGCAACGTCAGTCGCTAAGTTCTTGATTCTCATCATGTATTAACATTTCTTAAATTCATTCGGATTCCAGTCTTTTGTTTCACTCTAACGCTCTGCGCATTAGTGACCGATTTACCTTGCTTCAGATGAGAATATATATATATATATATATATATATATATATATATATATATATATATATATATATAGTCATCGACAGACAGATCTGTTTCGCTGTATCACAGTTCTTCAGTATGGTTTGACTCCGATTGCTTTTCAGCCAGGATTAAAACCCGGCCGAAGTGGCGTCATTCGGGGATATTAATTCTGGGCTATGGGCGTTCGGTAGAAGAAGGCAGACTTTTGGGCTATGGGCGTTCGGTAGAAGAAGGCAGACTTTTATCATGTATATTATCATTATACACGCCCAATATATATATATATATATATATATATATATATATATATATATATATATATATATGTTTGCGTGTATATCATTTTATCTTTATGTGATATATATATATATATATATATGTGTGTGTGTGTGTGTATTCATATCGTCACAATAATAAATTGTTTCATTTTGAAAAAATGTCGGCGAAATAATGGGAAACTAAATCATATGTTTAGGTCATAATGATATAATCACAATTTTCACCTATTCGTAAACCTTTGTAAATTATTATAACAATACCGTAATGATTCAGAATAATTACCCTTAGAATAAGGATATATTTTACATATAACAAAAAGTCCTGATTGTTTTCAAAGTGGGCTGTTCAGCTCATAAAATAAATTGAAATATTTTCGTATACAACAAACATTTTAAGCTGAATGATTCACAGTAATTTTCACCTACTAGCATCGCATCCTGTCAACAGGCTCATTTATGAAAACTAGCCCATAAACGAATTCAAACACATATACACACTCAAACGGAATCGCACACATACGTAAGCTGACGATATAAAAAAAATGAGCTTATAGGTAATTCATATTGCGGAAACCACCTTAATCATGGATTGAACAATTACGGAAGGTTATTTTTACAAATTTTGAGTCGAGATTCTAAATATATCATTAAAGAGCTGACTAATTTATTTCGTTTGTAACAGTCATATACAAACAGGACCCAGTGTGGAATATTCGTCTAAATCATGCAAAAATTCAAATAACACTGAGAACTCGTTTTGACAGAAATATTTAATAAAATTATTTAAAAATATTTTGAAATACTAAAGAGTAAATTTATTTAATAAAATCGCCAATGGCTACAGACAAGTTGGGAATCTGCTCTATCTCTTCTGGACAATCTCCTTGTTTAAGTTAGTGAATGATGCTATAATCCTTGCCTTCAGGTCTTCTTTGATCTTACAAAACTTTTCTTGGTCACTGGCTTGTCTGTGACCTTCACATAAGAATCATGGAGGTTGCAGTCTGCGGTGTTATGAAAACCAGATTAAAGCAATGATGTTGTTTAAGAAATTGTCTGATAGATATGACTGGTGTTTCCTGCTTTTGTGTCATCGTGTAGATTCCTGTAGCTAAGTGGACAAATCTCTTCAAATGTAATGTCGTTTTTCGCTAGGAAAACGCATCCATATCCAATATGATTTCTCGAATATTCAAGTCAGTAGATGTAAATAAATATTATATAATCTTTGATAAATCAGCAGAGAATTTTCTCAAATATGTTTGTCCACTAAAAATAATGTTTAAGAGATAAAATAACGGATTACCAAATGAAAATCTGTTTCAATTTCTATCTATCTATCTATCTATCTATCTATCTATCTATCTATCTATCTATCTGTCTATCTATATATATATATATATATATATATATATATATATATATATAGTCATCCGCAGACAGATCTGTTTTCCCATATCACAGCTCATTAGTATATATATATATAGGTGTGTGTGTATGTGTGTGTGTGTGTGTGTGTGTGTAACACATATGCCTCGATACAACCGAGCCCTAACTAAGAAAACAACTTGTAGCTAAAATTCAACTTTATTCATTAACAATACCCCCTTCTAGGTTGATACACTGATTCCAACGTTTCTCTAACAATTCGATGCATCTTTGTAGAATGATTTGCTTTTGGTCTCAAAATACGCCTTTATTTCAGACATCACTTTTTCATTGGGCCAAAATCTCTTTCCCTGGATCATTCAACTGAAGTCTGTAAACAGCCATTAAACTCTGGCGGACAGATTTTGAGAATAAGATAGTACAAGTCTTCTAATTTATCACCGTTGCATTCGACTTGTCAAGCGTTGTCTTCGTAAAAGATCACTTTTTTCTTGTTCATCTATGGCAGATTTTTGACAGTTTCTTCCTCCAAAAGCGCCAATAATGGTATTTAATATTCAATATTGATGTTTCTCCCTTTCTAAATGTAATCGACCGACAAACACATTGCACATCCAAAAATATGGAGGCCAAAATCACGCCTGATGCGGTTTATGCCTTTGTTTGATTTGGACGGCTTTCACCAGCTGTTGTCAACTCAGGTAACTATCAATTTGACTCAGGAAGGAAGTGGATGATCAATGCTCTATCTATTGTCATATATTTACGCACAAACTGCTTTTTGCTTTGAAACTGTTGCAAAGAAATCTCTGAATCGTCGATGCGTTGTTATTTTTGATCGACTGTGAGCAAACGTGGCACCCGCATTGACAAATATTCATGCAATGTAGTGCATACCCTGCCTTTTGATAACTTCAACTTCTCTGCTATTTCATGCAACTTCAGCCAAAGGGATTTTATAGATTTTTTTGTATGTATTTCCGTGACAACTGCGATTTTGGGTGACCTGAGCGATCAGCAACATTTGTGTCTGTACGACTGCTTTTAAGGTCAGCATAACATGCTTATCTGTTGTTTCCAACGTAGTTGAATTTGACTAACACTTATCAAGCTATTGCATTGCTTGGACCGTAATATTCACAGGTAAAAACAATTCCTTATCAAGTCGAATTTAATGTTTATTACTGGATGCGTATATGTGTTACGGCCGGACTTAATAAGTGATGTTTTGGACACACACACACATTCAAAACACACACACATTGTTGTGGATTCCGGATGAAGAATCGCACAAAATTATTTAAACCAACACGACCGCCAATTTGTGGCGTCACGACCAGGATTTGACTCGAGAGTGGCCACGGGTAAATTCGAAGAAAACAAGTTGGTTAAATAATTTAAAGTCGCCAAAATACATTTTGACGATGGCTTCGAATTTTGAACAGTACTCGTTTTCGTCTTTCACGAGATTGAGGCATTTCCACCTTTTGTAAAACAAGAAAATGTGTGGGCTAAATAGCTCAGTGAGGCCTGTCACTGCTCCGTCGAGCGTTAAATCGTTCGTCTTTTTTGGAAGAATATAATATACAAATTTAGTGTATTCGTCAAGACAAGGCGGAAGATTTTCCAGCAGTGGATTAAAAAATTTTCTGTGCTTGCCATCCAACAAAATTATTTTTCTTATTTAGCACATAACTACTGGGGTGGGGGGATAAGAGATAGTTTAATTTCTTTCCCAAGAGTATTTTCTCGGAAGTGAAATGAAATGTATTCTACTTGAATTTGAACTCGCATCTCCGATGTCCACAATGACATGAATAATAAATAAATTGAATCAATTGCTTGACCTGCTGTGAAGAAGTTTAGTTCCCTGTATCATGCTAAATCCTTTTTTTCTGATCAGAATATGTTTAACATGTTTAAAGTCTACCATTCAACAATATTTTGAATATTGCTACCACAAATGATCTGATACACCTGCTATACATTACACAGGGCCTGAAATTACATCTCACTCTCAGTTGTATATTTGTCGGTGAGAGCGACAGAATGAAAAGAGCGTTGTAAAACTTAAAGCGGGAGAGAAAATCACAAATAATAATATGATTTACTTTGAATCATGTGTAGATTCTTTCTTTGTTTTTTAAATCATTTTTTTTTTGCATTTTTTTATTTAAAATAAACGAAACACAAGTATGCAATAAAACCAATCATCAAAATAATATAATCAGGCTAAAAAACAAAAACAAATACAAAATTGAATTCAATTTAATGAATAATCGATTTTATAGATTAAACCAAATCATTGCTTAGTAAAATATTCATTCTTCGCTCCCACTATATTCGTAAACAAGAAAGTGTATCTCGGACATAATATATTTTCAAATTCATTTTACTTATTTTCTGGATTACATCTTTACAAATTATTAAAACAATTGTATGTTTTCTTATGTAAATACCTAGCACATGTAACCGTTTATTTTACCTCAATTTTCCGCTTCTGTTAAGTTTCTTTCTATTATTTTGATTTATACTTGTATTTGCTTCTGGAAATTTTATAGATAAATCCAACATTCTCCGTAAATCTAATATTCTTTGGAATTCTGAGATTAAATGGGAGCCAGTAGCGTTTTGGTAATAAGACTTTCAAAAAGAAAATTGCTGCAAGATGGTTCGTGGCCCAGGGACTTTAGAGATTTTTGCTTTCCGAAATTCACGATGATGTAAAGCATATCTAATAAAAATAGATAAAATCAAGGTGGCAATGATTTTGCAAAGAAAAATAATGTATTGGAAGTGAAAGTGAGGAATTTTATAAAAAATAACGAAAGTTAAGTGAAAGGAAGAGTTAAGGAAGAAATGAAATTATTTATGCAGATGCAAATGCATTTTTGCTTGAATCTTATGGGGGAATAAAAAAATTCCTGCGGGATTGCCTCGAATATGGATTCTAACATATATTTCCCGTTGAGTAAAATGCACGTCTTATTATCTGAAGAACCAGAGCTCGATTCTAATTCAAAATAACTTTTTCGCAACCATTTTTCTGTTTTTTAATCTACTGAATTGAAACTAAATTATGAAAGATGTTTGTTTTCCATATGTCATTTCATCCAATTTTAAAATATAAACGTCATATATGGACAGCTATTCTTAAATTAAAGCAAAACTTTGCTAAAAATTGTCGATTATCATATAAAGTCAAACATATCTAGATAAGCGTTATAGTTAGAAATATTTTCTTAGTATTTATTCGTGATAGTAAAGATGCTATCTTTGATTTATATTGTTAATCAGGGAAGTTTGCTTTGCACTAGAAGAAACAATATATATATATATATATATATATATATAGAGAGAGAGAGAGAGAGAGAGAGAGAGAGAGAGATGTGAACGCTCATGTAAGGGTTTTTTTTTCAAAGGTTAACGTGGAAGTTAGCTTATGAACGCGCAATTGTTAAAATTACAAGAACTTATAACTTTTTCATCCATTGCTGTAAGAACCTAATATGTATTTTTATTATGGTAAGACTTAGTTACAGTCCCCGTTTTTGATTCAATAGTTTTTACTATACTCCATGATATGTATGGCTCTTTTCCATATTTTAATTTCAAATTTCCACACGTGGCTAGCCAGGTTTGTAGATTTCAGGCTTTCTATTTTGAAAGCAGTTCTGTGATTGAACTACCTGGTATTAAATGTGTCTTTTGTTGATCACAAATATATATATATATATATATTTGGCATTAAGTCATAAACTTTTGCCTTATAAATAAATTCTTTTGTATTGCAAATCCTTGAAGTGGACTATTTACATATATATCTCCTGTGTTGTCTTCAGGATGCATTGAGGACACATAGCCTTTGATGTTTTAAAGCAATCTTCATGATTTTTAAAGAAATCTTATATATGTTTTATGTTTTAAAGCAATCTGAAATATAAGCAATATAAACATTATTCTTCAGAAATGAATCAAGTTCTTTCGGTAACTGGCGTGTGTATACGCTGCTTATATACAACACGTTAAAATTTCCCTTCTCTGATTCCTGTGACTTAAGGTTTAGCGACTCCGACTGACACCAATTAGGTCGAGTTTCGATCCAGGCCAAAAGCAAGTGAATGTGTCTAGCCACACTAATGATACTGCAAAATAGGCTTGCATGTGAATGACTAATATATATGCTCTCATTACGATTTAGCTCACTAGAGAAAAAAAATTTACAAATAGTTTCCACATCTGCGATATAAGCATTATTCTTCAGAAAAGAATCAAGTTCTTCCCGGGACTGGCTTGTGCATACACTGCATGTGTCTAGCCATACTGATGAGCTGTAATACAGCAAAACATGGTTGTATGTGGATGAGTAATATATATATATATATATATATATATATATATATATATATATATAAATGAAGTCAATATGTAAATTTATTTTAGCCTACGCATTTCTTCATGTTTGGAGCTAAATCAAAGCTAATGCACAGAATTTACTTTTTACGAGTATTTATACAAAAAAGGGAAAATTTTATTTGATCTTCCCTGATAAAGTCTCTCATAGGTTAAAACGCATCCACTAAGATGTTTTTATTTTGTCACTAAATTTTGTACAGACACACTTATATATGTGTGTGTGTGCGGTTTTAAAGAATTGTCAGATTTATTTTTAATTCAACACGTTTTTATCTTTTATCTTTATTTTACTGGATATAAGCATTTGAACTAAACGCCTCATCATTTTTTTATATTTTTTGTTGGACATCCCATTTTTCTATGAAAATGGACTCGACTTGAGTATTTAGATTATACTGCCATAGTCAGATACGTCAGTTATCGTAAAGATCCGTTAGAATTATGGGAGAATACCGGAAATGATCCGTAAGCTACCGAGAGATACCGAAGTTACACTGAGAATACCGCGTCAGAAGTCAGAATAGCACTGAGATTCACTCAGCTAGAATAATATTACATGGATATACTATTTCCAACACGGTTTCACTTGAAAGACTTGTATAAATTTATTTTTTACTAATAATATTCGTGGATTACTAAGCTGGGTTCAAGTTTGTATATTACGTTCAATATAACATATTTTTCTATCTCAAATATATGTTCTGTTGGTAATTATTTTGTGTGGTTCATCAATCGGATCCACAACAATTTGAAATGGTGTTACAGTTAGCGGTTCGCGTGTTCTTTAAGTTTTGATAAAGAAAATATGCTTTACAGTAGGAATCGAGCCTGCGTCGATCTTTGTAAAATAAATGGTCATTCGATCTGGTATGATTTACCGACCGGCTATTAATAACAGTACGTTGTTGTTTTCCATTTTATTAAAACTGAAAACGTAATCTTACTTAATTGAAAAGTCAAAATACATCATCTCTTTCAAGTAGCGTAAACACTAATTAAAATAGTTTGAAGCAGTATATATATACATATATATATATATATATATATATATATATATATATATACTTTTTAAAAAAGTAGCAATTATATCTCATACCCCGCAACAAAAAAACTTTCTAAGCATAAGATCAGCACTAATTTCCAAATGCAGACATGAAAATAAATAACTATTTTCAAAAGTTATACCAAACAGATAAAATATAAAAGGAACCGCTGAAAACTATAAAGCTTATAAATTATTCTCTAGTTCAAACTACTACCATAATAATTGAATTTATTGTTATTATTATTACAACACCATTACTAATCACTACTACTGCCTTAAAATAACTATTTGCTACCACAACTCTTAACATCATCAAATATTACTATCAACTTATTAGTCCGCAATCTTCATTATCGAAAGTCATTTCTCTCTGCCGTAATAAAATTAATACCACCACACATAAAAAATAACAAGCATTACAAATTAGAATTTCTATCATTTAAAATGGGCAACCACAAATAACAAGCTTATAATCAACATTAAATATTTAAAAAATAACAATACAGTCTTAAACAAAATAATAGCAAATTTCACCTATCATAGTTTCAAACAGACCCCTTAAAACGTACCTATGAGCGAGAAATCGAAAACTGTCCTCGCGTTGACATCGCTACACTATTCGAATACACCAACCGAATGCGTATGTATGTGCGCAACAGCACATATATACATATATATGCCGAGCCCCCAACAGTTCGCATGTATGTTTGTGTGAGCCCCGTTGGGTGGACGTGCGTGTGTGTGTGTCTTTGCGCACGGCAATGTGTGTACGACCGTTTATATGTCTGCGTATGTCAGGACAACAAATTTTCCTCCCACTTCCACAAAAATACACCAAAGGAAGCAGCCCTACATATAGCTAATTTTTCAAAGAATATTAATGAGTTTGTTTGACGATCGCAAGGGCGTGAATCTCAGGATTACAAACTCAAATTTAACTCTCTCTCTCTCTCTCTCTCTCTATATATATATATATATATATGTGTGTGTGTGTGTGTGTGTGTGTGTGTGTGTGTGTGTGTGTGTGTGTTTGTCGTCATGGATAAAGGAGTCACCGTTTACACAGCGCGTCTTACCACTTGGTCACAAAAATATCAGATATTTAGGAAAAACCGTTTCTTGCTTTTCAGCCGACTCGAATATTACTCGTTTAGATATATTTACTAAATATGTATCAGTTTAATCATATATCGATAGAATATAAATTAACTCTAATTTGTATGCACAAATGATACGAGTCAAATAAACAGTTAAATACAATATCAAAATTAACGGATATATATTATTATCAGTATTAATTATGAATCTTCACCGACCCTCAAAACACCTCGCATGCTATACTGCGGTCTAGTTATCTTTCATGTACTAGAAATACAGTTCATCGAAAACTATTGATGCTGGTCAATTCGGGACCATTCGGTGTGTGCTCGGCTTATCGGCGACCGATTTCCCCTCTTTCTGGGACTGATCACCATGTGGTTTCGCTTGCCTGGTGACTCACACAGAGCGTGATACATCTCAATGACTTGCTTCCTGAGATAGCTATGTAGATATGCCAAACCTTCATAGGTGTTAACTTGATGTAGAAAATGCAACTGCGTATAACTAATATCAGTGTCGTCAGATGCGGCATTCTTGGTATATACCGACGAGATGAAAATTGTACCAAACCGAACTTCACGTAGCTTTCGATTTCGAATACGCATGCGATATTGTGCCAAATCTGTGTCCTAGGGTGAAACGAACAGTGTTTCTGACGCTGCTAGCTGTGATTAGGGCGATTATATCGTTTACGCGTATGGAGAGAGTTTTACGATACGAACGATATTCTCATTAAGATATAGCTGTATATATGTGCAACAGTTCATCATGAGTATGAGAACTGATAAAAGGCGTTTGCTATCTGCAGATTTTAACAAAAGTGTTGTATAAGCGACGAATTTTTTACATGTGAACGAGGCCAGTTTTCAATCTCTTTTTTACTCGCAGTTTGACAGAACAGTTTTGTTTGTTGTTCACTCTCCTGGTTAATTTCAACACTTGCAATCCCACAGTTAATATAAGCAAGAATTTGTTTCCGACCTGCTACGGGCATTTTCTTTTATTATTGAATCCATTGCCAAATCTGCTGCTATGAAAGTCGGATCCCTGTGCAGGGCCCGGAAATTTTTCCCACCTGAATCTATTCTGCACATATACAAATCTACCATCCGCCCTTGTATTGAATATTGCTGGCATATCTGGTCGGGGGCTCCTGCTGCTCTCCTTGGGGTTCTTGACAAAATACAAAGGAGGATCTGTAACGTGGTTGATACTGACTTGGCAGACCGGCTGCAGCCGCTCTCTCACCGGCGGGGATGTGGCTTCCCGGTGCCTCTTCTACAAGTACTTTCATGGCTTCTGCTCCGATGAGCTTAGATCACTGGTGCCGCCTAAGCACGAATTTACACGAGATACTAGATTAGCAACTAGGTCCCACCTTTTTACAGTTAAATAGATAAGATGTAACCGTAAATTCTACTCCAACAGCTTCTTTTTTCGCGCATCCCGGCTGTGGAACTCCCTTCCACAAGTCTGCTTTCCCGACAGTTACAATCTCCAGGTGTTTAAATGTAGGGTCAATAGACACCTCCTATCACACTAACTCCCAACTATTCTCACAACACTCTCATCTACCCAACATTCATTCTCGGTATCCTTACCCGCCTATCACCCACTCTCTGACATTTCCTATATTTAATCAGCCTTTCTCCACTCTACGTAGCCCCCTGTGCAGTAGTGGCAGTGACATGCTTTGCTCGGGGTGAAACGCTTATAAAAAAAAAAGTTCCCTGTCAAGATTTTCAACCTTCCCAGTGTGATTTTAACCCTTTTTCTCTTGATCAATTCAGCTTACATTTGTCCACACTACAATTTTTCTTGTCATTGCCTCACATTTAATGAGTGTGTGTCTTGATTGTGCCTATCAGCAGAATACAGTGGATACACTTTATTCTCTGGAGTTGACGATTGGTAAAAAAAAAACTTTTTAAATTTTTCAGTTTGATTATTTTGTTGCACATATTTTGGTTATTGGCTCCCATATCCTTCTGCTCATTTCATGCCATATAGGTTTTAGCTATTTTCTGATAAAAATGACAAAATATATTTGTATATTGTTAACTCTTACAGTTGTAACAAAGCAAGAAAAATGATTGAACAATATACACAGCTTAATCACAAACAAATATTTAAGTTACGTTAACACAAAATAAAAACAAATATTTACAAAAAATACAATTTTTACATTCAAAACAAGAAACAAATTGCTTTATACTGACGGGCGAATAATTACAAAGAAGAACGAAGGTATCAAGTTTCTTTCCCCAGTTAAGTTAGCGAATACTCTATTGTTTTGGTAATTCTCAAATGAGCGTATAAAATTAATATTTTGTTTGGTCACTGAAAGAATTAAACAATATATGTACCCATTTAGTTCCAGGATGCTCTCTTTCAGGTTTTAGTTTGTCGGCAACTTTTAGTAGAGGTTGTTTCGTCCGGAAAATAGAAATCCTGAACCGGGCCGGTATTGATAATATCAGCAAATCCTTATTACAACTAACAACTATCTTCCCAAAACTTAGGTTTACAGAGGCTAGCAACTAATTAGCATATATCTCGAATAATTTCGAATTTCTTACATTTTACTGGAATATTCTAGAATCTTCCCAACGTTCTATTTCTAATTGCTTTACTTAACAACTATCTCATGAATTAAAACTTTTTTTAATAACAAATAGGACTCAATATAATCTATTACTATAGCTTTTTAAACATTATTAAATAGGCGGTATACTGTTATATGTAAAAATGAATGTTGATGAATATATTCTTGTGGTGGTTGAATAAATTTTAATAAATGAAACGGTCGCAAATCAGGTTAGCTAGGTTTAGGATAGTGAGAATCAAACTCACACTACCTCCCCTTCAGCCTTTTGCCATAGTTGTTATCCTGATACAAAAATATAGCATTATTCATCAAAAGCATTCACAATTCTATCTAATAAGAATTTATCATATCTACATATACACAATTATAACAGTAGTTAATTCTAAACGAGAAAAGATTGCCTGTGATCAGAAAATAGCCAGCAACATTTTACTTACTACTAAATAACACAGCAGACCCCAAACTCACTCTACCTACCGTTCAGCCTTGTGCTATAATTTTCATCCCGATACAAAAAATATAGTAGTATTCATGAAAAGCAGTCACAATTCTATCTAATAAAAATTTGCCATCTCTATATATCAACAATTATAACATTAACTTATTCTAAAGGAGAAAAAGATTGTCTGTGATCAGAAAATAGCCAGCAACATTTTCCTTACTCTTACACATGCAATAACACTGCAGGCACCAACCTCACCTTACCTACCCTTCAGCCTTGTGCCATAATTTTCATCCCGATACAAAAAATATAGTAGTATTCATGAAAAGCAGTCACAATTCTATCTAATAAAAATATGTCATCTCTATATATTCACAATTATAACAGCAACTAATTCTAAAGGAGAAAAGATTGCTCGTGATCAGAAAATAGCCAACAACATTTTACTTACGACTACACATGCAATAACACCGCAGGCACCATCCTGGTCTTTCAATCGTTGATAACGTGCTAGTGCAAATCTCAGACAAACCTGGGAATAATGAACTAATTGGTCATGATTTTGCATCGAAGGTATTCTTCATATTTTAACGTCGGCTTCACTTGAGTACATTCATTCATTAAAAGAAAGTAACCACATTAACTTAACTACAGATTCTTTCTAAATTCTTAACTTTCTACTCGACCCAAAATCTCCTTAGTAGACGACATATGCTCTTCCCATAGATTAACGCAATTTAGAGATTCTGAAACTACATCCATTTATATTTTGCTTAGGTCACTCGAAGAAGAAAATAACTGGAAATATTTGGAGAAAACGTTAACATCTGATCTGTGGTTCTATCTCTCCGAAAATAAACATTTGTCGATTTGACGTGTTCACCTCAGAAAAAATTGTAAAATTTTGAGAATTATTAACTGTGAATATTTTAATCCATAAAGCGGTCATTCTGGTAACTGTTATGTCATTTATGAATTCGTGACTTCTATAACACTATTAGTAATATAAGCTTATAAAACTCTCGTTTACAAGTAAAAACAAAATCATGAAATTATTTTCACGCTATCCTTTATTTACATAGTGAGATAATCACATAAAACTTTCGGAATACAAAGTTGATTCCAGTTTATATTATCTGCTAAAAACTAACAAATCACACAGGAAAATTGGTGATTAACTCTCTCAGGTTCATTGACAAGTATAATAGCGCGATAAGTCGTTTCTATTTACAAATAATTATTCATTCATTGATGAAACAGTTATCGTTAATATCGGTTAAGAATCTTTCATTTTTAAAAGAATAACGTTCTGAAGACCACTACTTATTGAACTTATGTTTCCTTTCTACTCTTTGGTTTAAGTTATATTGGATGTCATCATATTACTTGTATCACCTATGTTCCCTTAAATCTATCTCTACTACTCATTTAAATTTTTGCTGCTTCAAGTCTTTTTTAGTTAATTTTGTTTTGCAGTAACGGCTTTTTTTTTTTTTTTTTTTTTTTTTATAAGCGTTTCACCCCGAGCAAGGCATGTCACTGCCACTACTGTGCAGGGGGCTACGTAGAGTGGAGAAAGGCTGATTAAATATAGGAAATAACAGAGGGTGGGTGATAGGCGGGTGAGGATACCGAGAATGAGGGTTGGGTAGATGAGAGTGTTGTGAGAATAGTTGGGAGTTAGTGTGATAGGAGGTGTCTATTGACCCTACATTTAAACACCTGGAGATTGTAACTGTCGGGAAAGCAGACTTGTGGAAGGGAGTTCCACAGGCGGGATGCGCGAGAAAAGAAGCTGTTGGAGTAGAATTTACGGTTACATCTTATTTGTTTAACTGTAAAAGGATGGGACCTAGTTGCTAATCTAGTATCTCGTGTAAATTCGTGCTTAGGTGGCACCAGTGATCTAAGCTCATCGGAGCAGAAGCCATGAAAGTACTTGTAGAAGAGGCACAGGGAAGCCACATCACGCCGGTGTGAGAGCGGCTGCAGCCGGTCTGCCAAGTCAGTATCAACCATGTTACAGATCCTCCTTTGTATTTTGTCAAGAAGCCCAAGGAGAGCAGCAGGGGCGCCCGACCAGATATGGCAGCAATATTCAATACACGGGCGGATGGTAGATTTGTATATGTGCAGAATAGTTTCAGGTGGGAAAAATTTCCGGGCCCTGCACAACTTTTAGTAAAAAACAAAATTTAAGCAAGAAAGAGTACATTCACCAAAATTATTTTTAAGCATTGTTCGCAGAAAACGCTTGGCTGTAGATTATAATGTATCAACTACTGAACGAATTTCACAAACATTCGTAGGCCTAATTTTGACGAGGCTATTTGTGAACATAATTAAGTACACATATTATCTTTGGAGCATTTTATTTGTTGCATGTTTAGAAATATATCAGCCACTATTGGTCATTTAATGCCGAAATCTAAATATTAAGATTTTGACAAAGTTTTCACTGTTTTTCTGCAGATAACTTTCCATGAAACGCCTGGCTTTTGTTTCAGAAGTTAACACATATATAAAATAGCAATATAAACAAAATGAAAACTCAATGTATGTCACTTTTGCCGAAGTGTAAACAATTTTGTTTTTCATAAAGTAAAGAAAAACATACTGGATTGCGTATTAAAGAAAGACTATTTGTAAGGAATTTTACTGCATTATTTTATTCAAAAGAAAGCTTAAAAATGCATAATTTTTCTTCAAATTTACTGTGACTATGCCATGTCGGTAACGACATGTATAGACTGATTTAAACGCTTCAAAAATATTGATTTGGATATTGAAGATAAAGAACGCACTGGTGTATCGAAAAAGTTTGATGACGAAGAACAAAGGCATTACTTCATGAAGACACATGTCAAGCGTAATCTGAAATAGCAAAGTCTTTAATAGTTAATCAAACAACAGTTTCGAAACGTTTGAAAGCAATAAGAATGATTCAAATGCAAGGATGTTGGGTACCGTACGAGTTCGCAACAAGAGATGCCGTCTTCTCACGTGTGAACAGTTTCTTCAAATGAAGAATAAAGGTTTCTTCCATCGTATCGTGTCCGGCGATGATATGTCGATACGCTAATTTGACTGGTAGCGTAGAAAATATTGGAGTATTTCCGGTTTTGCATCAACATCAGAGGCAAACCAGAGTATAAATGGTTCAAAACTTCTGCACTGCATTTAGTTTGCTCTGCATTTAGGATATAGTTAATTATGAGCCGCTGAAACCGACGGAAACCATCGTGGGAGATTGCAATCGACAACAATAGATTCGTTTGAGTCAATCCTTGAAAAACCTGCCACCATTCAAGCAGAAAAATTACAACGGGATTTTGCACCATGACAATGCTACACTACATTTTGCAAACGGATAAGAACGTAACTGGAAACTCTTAAATAGAAAGTTTTATCCCACCTGCCGTATTCACAAGACAGTGCCTCGTCCGAGTGTCGCTTTTTCCGTTAAATTACACACGGCCTGGCTGAGCAAAACTTTCATTCTTTCGAAGATATAAAGAAAATGGTTTCCTCAAAGTTAAAAAGTTTTTAAGACCTGGAATTCAAATGCTGCCAGAAAAAAAGACATTGTAGTAGCTCGAAATAAAGGATAATTTCCCGAAATGTTTCTTAGTAATTTAAAAAAGAAACATGACATTTCATTAAAAGTTAGCGAGAATTTATTCAAGGCCTTAATACTTTTAACAAAATATTTTGGCTAAATATATTTGAACGCGATTATATGCATTCAACTACAGATAAAATATATTTCTGCTCATTTTGCTTTAACCATAAAACTTTGGGCACTTTAATATAAATATGTATTGTTCATTTATTTTACAAGATGTATTCCCGGTATTTTTGCTATAAAAATTTATTATTATACTGTTTTAGTGATTTGTTGTTTTTTGTGTTTCAATATTTTCCTATTGATCAGAATTCTGATCGACATTGAAACAAAAACTTTTATAAGGTCTTCGCAAATTCAATCTTCCTATCACAGGCCTTTTTACAGGAAGTATAATATCGTCAAACCCAGTAAATATGTGAGTTGTTAATGAACTTAGGCAAGTGGCAATGGTTCTTACATTGGCAAAATATCTTTTAGATACAATCAGTTACCATCATAGGTTGGACCGGTGCTCCCATACTGTTAAAATATTTTAAAACTGCAAGATGTAATTGAAACATAGAAATCGTTCAGAGTTAACTTCATCTCACGATGGAATGATGCTGTTTCAGACAAAACATCAACACTGTTATGTGTTGCAAATTTAATGACAACATCTTCAGCTCCTAAGATTATAAATAGAAGACCTCGATCCGCTCGATCCAGAACTCTTCGTGTTTATGTCGAATAGAGGACACAATTTTCAGAAAGCATTCTTAAAATGAAATAGATAAAATTATATCCCTCTCTAGAAACTACTATGTCATAATTATCTTTTAGAACATTAACCTTACTATATTTGGAAAACCTAAAATATGAAATGTATTTTCCCCATAATCTGTATTTGGTTGTGTAACTTAATAAAACATGGGACAAAAGTGCTCACATATGAACTTATCGTATGTTCATGTTACTTATCTCAATAACCAAATTTATTGTAGCTGGTCAGTGTACTATGTTATTGAAGATGTTTATAATGTATTAATTCCAAATTCTGTCTTTGTATTAAAGATTCAGCGTATGTGGCATCATGGATTTCAATCCACACTCAGTTCAAAAACTCTGTTTTGGAAATGTTTTATTATGAAGCCTCACTTCTCAAAGAAATATTGTTATATGAAGATCAATCTAAAACAAGTAAGAACGTCTGTGACATAAAAAAAATCCGCTCACCTTCAGTAAACTGGATTCTGAGTAAACAAGAGTGCGGTTGTCTAATAGTTAATTGTTTTGCTGTTTCATAATGGAGACTTAAAATAATTTCAATATATATATGTTATCATTATTTTATTATAACTAATAGAATAGTAGCTTTTAATTAAATTTTGGCGGGAAGTATTTTCAGAATTAGAATTAGAATTTGAAACAAGTCTTAATTTAAATTCATTTTCATAAGTACAATTTTAAAACATATTGTAATTTATTAGTGCTCAGAATATTCAAAATATTAGATGTGAAAACGCTAGTAATGAGTGGAGACAAAGAAATTGTTTGCAGCAAGTCATACAATAGCTAAGGAAAATATCGAGAAGAAAGGACAAGCTTACGACAAGATTGCATAGTAATCAGAAAAAAACGTCCTGATATACGATTTACGAATTATATGTGTCAGAATCAAGGAATTGGAAATAAATAAATATCTGGAAAGTATTTAGCAAATAACTGGAAGTGCGACAGTGAAATCCGATGCCTTCAAAAATCTGATCAATATATTAAGAACCAGAAATAATTCGTTACAAACAATTAAAAAAATTACTGAATTGTTATGCAATATCAGTTCTCCTTTACTGTAGGATATATGCTCACATATGGAAAACTGATCTAAATCAACAGAATGTAGTACTAAAAAGTATTGCTGAAAATACAGAACACGTGAGCACGTTTGAAGTTTTGATAAAATGGAAACAAAAACAAAACTTATACATAAATGAAGAAAGTTATAGGTAAAATTTATAAGGAACATAATAAGGAAAGTGTTCTTGCAAAATTTAATACTCATTAGTCATATTGAAGTCAAGAGGAGAGAAAGAAAAACAGAACAGTTTTTGTATATGGCAGACAGAACAGAGGTTAGGCGAGATAGCGAAAAAGCAAAGTTTACTAATCTCAATCTATAAAGCACGGAAATATCTGGAAAGCTATATTCACTAAAATTCTAGAAGAGAAACGGCACATAGAAAAAGATTGGTAGAAGGTTAAATCTAATTTGAACTGAAATTTATGAATGAAATTTTACAAACTTTTTAAAAAGGGATTTTTTAAAAAAATCAGTAAACATGTTTGTCATTGTCATTCTCTCAAGAAACATTTAGCTTAAATATGATAACATTGGCATATTCTATTTTGTAAAGATCTGATTTCCATATGTACTTTTATTTGGTCACTGGACTGCAGTGAAAGCAACACCACATAAATTTCTCTAAGAGCAGAAATCTTAAACTCTATAATTTGTATAATAAAGCAAATTCAAATTCAATTCCCTGTTGTATTATTAGAGCTAATCTCGATAATAGTAGTAAGATCGATATCATACATTCGTGCTGTACAGAAATATTAAAAACAAGACCATACCAACGTTTGAATGTTTTAAAAAATTCGAATATTTGGTGTCATCTTTATAGCGATGTACTGATACGTAATGTTTAATAGTCATTTTTGTATATCTTTGCAAAATTTTCTACGAGGTTGCATTTACAGAAAGAAAATTTTCTCGTGCATCAGCAAATTTTGTGACAAAAATAAAATTTAAAATTTTTTTAAAATGATGGAAATAAAGGGAGATAACCGCGGATTCGAAAGTCAGAGCTTTATAAATGAAAACTCTATGCTTCGTTTTGAAGACCCAAGTTATATAATCTTAATAACTGATATTTTATGAAAATATCACCATAATAAAACTGGTCAATAATTATTTATATGTTTTCATAGTGGAATTCATGAATGCAATTACATATATGACATAATAATATTTGAAATTTTAACATCTTATTTAATGTTGGCATAGGATTTTAGTTTAGATGTTTCTCGAATTTTGGTTTTATCAGGCATTCCACTTCACGTGCTATATTTACCGTAACAAATCCATTACGAGGATGTAAAAAGTTATTTAATTATTGGTGCATTTGATAAAATGTATATATATAATCTAAATATTAATTACAACATAGTGACATAGATGTTTATGACTGTAAAGTTTATTTTTAGCATTTGAGCATGTACACAGTTTATTTATTAATAATTATAATTATTTTCACCTACCGACTGGCAAATTCGAGATATATTAAATGAAATTTTGCGCATGTGGCATAGGAGATCTACCGTTAAATTGACACAATCTCTAACCAACAGAGAACATTTGGACAGTCGTGGTCTAATTTTTTTCCTTTAACCGAAATTTCTTTCGTGTGCATACCTCAGCGCATTTAACCAGAGAGAGGCAAGAAGTAAAGATTTTGAATGCGATAATGACATACCAAATAACCATAAGTTCTATGCTAATAATTCCATCTTTCTTACTTCCCACTTGAGGAACTCCACTTCACTTTCATGCTGTCCCAACAAACCACATTATTTAAAATGTTAAATGTAATTTCATTCGCAAGCTTCTGTCTCAGTAAACCCTCTTCTTTTAAGGCGCCATCTCTTTTTTTACTTTCTGTAAAACCTTGCATACTTAACTCAATATTTTCCTGCTTGGTTAAAAAACATGAAAATAAATACGCTATTGCATTATATTTACCAATGTTCGTATGTAAAAATAGAGAAAATAACATTGAAAAATACGTTTTTTTTTTGGTGTTGTACAAAATGGCTATGTTATATTTTGGTTTGAAAATTAATGTTGGAGATGAAAATGTTTGTTAGACAAACTAAACGTAGCGACATTCAAATATTACATAGATTCTAATACGAAAAAACCTGATTTACAATCGTATTATATATAATCATATATTCCTATATATCTGTCCTTAGCAAAACCTCAGCAATAATGTAAAAATACTATATCACATAATCCGAAAATATATATATATATATATATATATATATATAGAGAGAGAGAGAGAGAGAGAGAGAGGAAGAGATAGAGAGAATGTGAACAAGAGAGAGTGAATTGTGCGTATATACAAATTCATGCATATCATTTTTACTTAGTTAAAAATGCAAAATGCACAAAACCTACATACACACATTTATATATATATATATATATATATTATTTTCTGTCTATATGTGTGTATATATATATATATATATATTATTTTCTGTCTATATGTATATATATATATAGAGAGAGAGAAAGATGTGTGTCTATATATACTTCCTTGCAAAGCTCTAACACACACACACACACACGCACGCACGCACACGCATATTTATATGTCGTTTAGCTTCTATTGTGTGTTGAATAATCGTAACAAAACAATTTCTCCACTATTTAAGCAATAGGAAGTGTGATATCTACTACAGCAGACATGGTTCAATGTTTTCCTCACAAATTTTCTTCCAACTCATCATTCACTTCGTCCGGAGTGCCTTAACACGATTTCCGAGTTTCAGTTCACTGGTCTCAACTGATTTTTAAAAGTCATTAAACAAATTGAATTGAAGGAATTCCAAGCGTTGCAATAAAGAAATGTATTTCTGACCTTGATCCATTTCCCTCCAACATCCACAACTACTGTCTTTCTGTTTTCCAGCTCGTTCCTCCGTAGTTAGTGATTTTAAGAATATGGAAACCTGTTGTCACTTCTAATAATATGAATTATACTAACGGCCATCAATAAATATTATATAAGGCTTATGATAATAACGACAATGTTCTAGCATTCCATATATCTCGAAGGCGTTTAACAGCGTTTGGCATAATGAAGTTCTACGCATATTCTAGATTTAATCAACCCGTTTCTATCCAATTTTGAAATGAAAATGGTTTTGAATAGTTACACATATAGATTCTTTCAGAGAAACGCGGGTGTTCTATAACATTGTATTTTAGAACCTACGCTGTTTCAGATCTTTGTAATCCTACTTCCAGATGACTGGTATTAATTTTTTATTGATTTTAAACATAAAATAAAATTTTCTATAAAATTGAAAAATAGAATTATTTTTATGGGGAAAAGGAAAAAAATTAATTGAATCTTTGTGGTTGGACAGAATAGACCTGTTTTGACAAATTATTTTGTTCCAGATAAATTTGGACTGGGAGTATTTCCTGTCTTTGCCTACCTTAGGTTCTGGTATGGAACGCCAGGCAATAAGAGATGACAAGGCGCTCTCCACCTCAACAGTGAAGGTCCGGAAATACAGCCGAAACGTATTACTGATAATAATTTCATTTGAATCTGGTAAAACTTATACAGTGAGGGAAATATATGAAATTAATTTTCCACCCGGTTCTGTTCTTTTCAATAAAATCGAGGTGGAAAAGGAAATTGGCAGAATTTAGCCCGTGAATTGAAAAAGACATTCAATCTGAAATCGTGTTGCTAGAGTGTGACTGAGTAAGCCAGCGCCCCTGAAAACATTGTTACTGTAATGTGATACTGAAATACCAGTAACACACAGCTCTGGCTTGATTACAATTGTGTATATAATCGAGGTTTATGTATATATATATATATATATATATATATATATACACCCGTAGGTTTGCGTCTGTTATAAGTTTCCAAATAGGCATCTAAGCAGATGAGGCCGCCATTTACTTAATCCGTCGCAGCTAACAAAGCGTACCGGCTGATGTCTCTTGAAAACGACGACCGATCAGTGGCTAACTGAGGAAGAAAATATCTTGTAGTTTTAATGCCTCTAAATCAAAACAACTCTCTTTTTATCACTACAGAAAAACTACATTGCACATGACTGTTGGTAGTCTTCTCGATAGCAAGACATTGCTTTGCTCCTTGAACTCACATTTTCAACTAACATATATATCAAATCATGTTCTGAAAGCTAATAAGAAAAATGTTACGCCATATGTGGAGCTAGATAGATATTATTTTGCACATTTATGAATCTGCCATTCGCTTTTACATTGAATTATGTTGACTTATCTGATCGGGTGCTTCTGTTTTACAATCTCGAAGTTCTTGACAAAATTTGAAGAAAGTATTTTCAATGCAATCGTTCATGACTTTGTATCTTGACTTCAGTCGCATTCTCGCTGAACTGACATGGTTTTTCTATCTTTCCTACAAACATTTTCATGGCAACTGTTCGGATGTGCTTATTTCCTGTTGCCCTGACCACATGAATTTAAGCGTGTTAGTCGACTGGAATACAAGTTAAACACTCTTACCGTTGAAATTGTCAAATGCAACGTCTACATCTCCTAAAACACTTTGTTTTTAAGCTTTTCCTGTTTGATGAACAATCTACCATTTATTAGCTTTGTTGATGACTACAATCTTCTGAAATGCTAAAATCTATCCATCTGTGTTTGTGTGTGTGTGTGTCTATGAAATAAGATTACTTTTAATTCTCGTCGGCCTGCAAATGGTAAGTTTTAGCTTGTCTGTTTGATCTTATTTTGTTTTATTTTTAGAATCTTTTTTAATTATTCTTTTTTGGTTCTTATTTTTTCTATATTTTTTTCTCTTGTTTTGTTTTGGTACTAACCTAAGTTCTCTACCAGTCACTCTTGTAATGGACTATGATTGTGTAAATTGTTTGATTATCAAGTTTAGTTTCAACTTATACTAGTTAAAACTTAGTAAACTTCAGTCACTCTTGTAATTTTTTTTTAATTGGAGTAGATAGTACTTACTATCGCCCGGTCTCACACTCCATCCCTTTCTTTGGGACAGGAGTAGAGGTGATCGCCTTGTTTCTTGTTTAGGAAGGGGTTCCAGGTTCATCTCCCATTTCGGCCTTGATGTCGGCTCGGGTGGAAGCTCTTTGCGGCGACGTGAGTATGGCGGCGACGTCTGTTTATTCTGAGGGTACCGGGTTGGCAGTTCCCTGGCTGTTGCTTCCGACTAGTAGTTAGGAGCCCGAACTTTTGCGTAGCATCTTGAGAGGCTGCTCTGATTAACAGTTGAATAATATCGGGGTTCCTGTAGTGCCATTTCGCGCATGGACGGGCGTCCCTGCATGAATTTTCGATGGGCAACCCCGAGGCCATATTATGCTGCAGGCAGCGCTATTCTACATCCTTCACCTGCTGCAATTAGTGACCTACTCTAGAACTCTCTCTATCCACAACTAAACCACCATGAAATTAAACAAACGAAACAGCAAGACTAAACCAGCTAGTCATAAATCACCCAAACCTATCTGCGTTTCCTTCACAAACGTACGAGTTATTCGCAGTAACTTTAATAGTGTAGAATCATTCCTTCAAACTAACTCACCCGATATCTTAGCTATATGTGAGACTAAACTTGACCCTTCTCTCCCCTCCTCGGAACTGTTCGTTCCTGGTTACCTTCCCCTCTTCAGGAAGGACTCCAATGTCCATATACATGGGCTTGTTGTATATGTCAGCGAACAACTCCCTCTAGCCAGGGTCACATTTCTTGAATCATTCTTTCATGTGCTTCCGTCTCTCACTTCCAAGTTCGGTTAGCTATCTCTTCTTCCTTACCGCTCCACCTCCTCCTCTGCCTATACGGTACTTGATAGCATCTCTACTAATATCGACAGGGCCATTTCTTCTCACCCATCTGCCCATATATTTGTGTTAGGCGATTTTAACGCCCACCACACCAAGTGGCTTGAAAACTCAGCCACCGAACTTGCTGGGATCCACACCATGGATTTTTCAATAACCCAAGCTCTAACTAAAGTGGTGGACTTCCTCACGCGTTTCTCTAATAAACCTAACGGGAGGGACTCTTTACTCGACCTCTGCTTTACTTCCATTTCAGACTTCTGCACTACCAGGTAGCTCTGCCCCCTCCGAAACTCTGAACACGCCGTAATTTCCGTCAACATCTCAATCCGCTCTTACTCTACGTAAGAAAACCAGACTAGCAGAATATCATACGGCTACCAGAGAGAAGACTGGGACTCGTTCCGAGACTTCCTCTGCGACGTCCCCTGGAACAACATCTTCGATCTTCCTATCGAAGACTGTGCGTCCGACGTCTCCTCTTGGGTTAAGGGTGACATCGATCCTTTTATCCCGGCCAGGAAATTCCAGCTAAAATCAAATTCGTCCTTCTGGTTCTCATCCGCTTGCTCGGCCGCCATTGCCCACATGAACCATTTCTTCCGCCTCTATCAAAGCTGCTCGTCGAACCAAAACAGGCGCCTTTTCACCTCAGCACGTAATAAGTGTGAAAAAAGTACTGAACGAAGCTAAGAGGGCGTTCAGACCAGAATGAGGCAACGCATAGCATCCTCTAAGTTTGGCTCCAAAGACTACTGGCGACTCTGCAAAAGCGCGCTCAACAAGAGCAAGACTACAATACCCCTACTAATCAATGAATTTGAAGTTCACACCTCCCCAGCGGACAAGGCTGAATGCTTTGCCCGTAGATTCTCCACCAATTCGACACTGGACTCGTTAGGAATACCTACATGCGACTTCCCACCCAGAACTAAGGCTCAACTAAATGACGTCCACATTACACCCTCGCTTTTCTCCAAGATAATTGCACAACTTGACCCACACAAAGCGAGGGGCGAGGACGGAATCCCTATCATAGTACTGAAGAAATGGGCCCCAGAACTCTCCTCTGCCCTCACTAAATTCAATAACCTCTGCCTATCTGCTTCCTGTTTTCCTACCTGTTGGAAGTCCTCCTGTGTAGTTCCTATAATTAAGAATTCTGGCGAACACTCATACCCCGCCAATTACCGTTCTATTAGTCTCCTTCCGATCTTCGGCAAAGTTTCCGAAGCCATTAAAAACGCCGAGGTGATTCAGCATCCCACGGCCCACTGTCTTCTCTCTGAGAAACAGTACGGGTTTCGCTTCACTAGGTCTACTGCTGATATGCTGACCATTACCGAGTACATATACCGGGCACTTGACAAGAATGGCGAAGCCTGAACCGTTGCCTTGGATATCTCCAAAGCGTTCGACAGGGTCTGGCACGCTGGCCTCTTATGCAAATTCAGGAGCTACGGGATAACTGGACATCTGTTTGACCTCATCCAGTCATTCCTCTCTAACCGCACATTGACGGTAGTATTAAATGGGCATGCCTCCCAAAACTACCATACGAACGCGAGTGTCCGTCAAGGTTCTATCCTAGGTCCCATGCTCTTTTTTATGTACATCACCCCGACGACATTAGATCCCAAGTAAGCATGTACACCGATGACACAACAATCTACTCTCGCCTCGATCAAAAACCAGGTGTGGGCGACAAAGAGAACCTCGCTGCCGAGCTTGAAAAGGACCTCCAATCCGTAGTGGCCTGGGATAGGAAATGGCGAGTAAATTTCACTGCTTCTAAAACGAAGCTGTTATCAACTAACCACCATAGACAACCGCATCTACCTCCCATTAGCATGGAACAGGCTTGCCTCCAAGAGAGTAAAACTCTACGACTCCCTGGCCTTACACTTTCGGCGGACCTCAAATGGAATGACTATATCGAATCCATTGCCAAATCTGCCTCTATGAAAGTCGGCTATATGTGCAGGGCCCGGAAATTTTTCCCATCTGAATCTATTCTGCACATATACAAATCTACCATCCGCCCGTGTATTGAATACTGCTGACATATCTGGTTGGGTGCCCCTGCTGCTCTCCTTGGTCAAAATACAAAGGAGGATCGGTAACGTGGTTGATACTGACTTGGCAGACCGGCTGCAACCACTCTCTAACCGGCGTGATGTGGCTTCCCTGTGCCTCTTCTACAAGTAATTTCATGGCTTCTGCTCCGATGAACTAAGATCACTGGTGCCGCCTATGCACGAATTTACACGAGATACTAGATTAGCAACTAGGTCCCACCCTTTTACAGTTAAATAGATAAGATGTAATCGTAAATTCTACTCAAACAGTATATATATATATATATTGAAAAAACAGTAGCACATCTAGCATCTAACAATTGTCCATTCAGTATTCTTTCTGGCGTATGTATACATGATATATCATACATATCCATACATGATATATCATAATTCTGTCCGCTTTCAATCCTGGGTAACAAGCAATCGGATGTCTATCCGTACTGATGAGATGTGATACAGCGAAACGGATCTGTCTGTGGATGACTATATATATATATATATATATATATATATATATATATATATTTATTGTCGTTATGTGTGTTCGTCTATGTGTGTTTATTTGTGTGCTTGTATAATGTGAGGGAAAGAAAGTGAGAATGGGTGGATTTAATGACGTATATTTATTTATTTACTCTTTCACGCGAGTGCAATAAGCAGTCATGAATAAATATTATGTATAAGGATTATTGCTTTTACTAACATGAATAACGGGTAATACATTCACAGGGAAATTAACATTGTTTATTTCGACATATCTCGGTTTATATGCACACATTTGCACATTTCTGGGTGAAGAGAAAACAGTAAATATTTCTGCATACACTAATGCAGAAATAAACTGCGCCTCGGTAGAAAACCAATCCATCGTGTTTGATTTTCTTATACTAGCTACGCTGTATCGCCGGTGGCGATAATTTCTAGAAAGAAATCAAATTCAGAAAATATAGAATGATTTCGACACACATGACATATTTTCAAACACACGTTCTTAGAGGAGCAAAAAAAAAGCGGAAGGGAATTTTGAGTTTTAGGCAAACAGGCTGAAGGAAAATGAAAACGTAAAACATATTCGACAATCATTTCTCTACATTCGTCTCATTTACATTTTTCAGCTATTTGGGTGTCAGACTCTAAATTGTCTATCTTACATAAAATCTTCTTCTTCTTCTGATTATTGTTATTGTTATTATTATTAATATTAATACTTGCCCATTTCATTATTAATGCAATATTTTCCACTACGGCAAAAGCAATGTAATATTCCCTCTTACAGGGAAAGAAGTTATGACGTTTTACTGAAAAACAAATATAAAGGAAATTGAATCATATATATATATATATATATATATATATATATATATATATATATATATGGAATATGTTTTATTTATTCTTCTCAAAAATTACTACCTGTAATATTTTTCTGCTTTTTATCCTAATGCACAAGGCATTACGATTACTATCATTGTGATAACAAACACTATTCGGCTAGGCAAATACTTAGATCAATATAAAACGTAGTAACACAATGTGACTGATTCTGAGCCAGAGGTTACGCAGTTCCGAATAAAAAATACTTAAAGAAATAATATAATATAATAAAATTAGAATCTGGTTAACAATACAAAGAGAAGGTATGTGTTTATGATAATATTAAATATATCTACTTTCTAATTATATTTTCTGGTTTTAATTTTCCTCTCCAATTACATAAGATTTATCTTAAAAAATTTAAACTTTAATTGTACTCTACAATTGTAATATTAATCATTAATTAAATGATCTTACTTTTAATGTAAACAATTATAAGATGATGTTAATAACCATTTCCCTAATTTAATTTTATAAGTAATTTTCTCATTTGTTGGAATATTATTTATTTTATCAAATAAATATAATGAAATCTTTTCTCGATATGTCAGACTAAAATTGTTGCACATATACTTTTATGAACTATACACATTGACTAATTATATACAAGAATATCATTTTAATTCCGTGTCTCGCTAAGTGCACATGTCGTCACAATCCTGAGTAACTGCCAAATTATCTTAAATTAGTGAATTAATGAAAGATGACTATATTTTTAAGAATATTCACATCAAGTATGTAATAACAGATTCAATCTCACAAAACTCAAAATAAAATGATTAATTTGATATATTTAATAAAATATTAGCGCAAGTCCAATACCCTAAATATTACTTTAAATATATCCGACAAATATTGTATCAGTTTAAAATAAACTTCTTAAGTTTCATTAGTGTATTTCAAATAAATTATATAGATGTGTACATATATTAATTCGACACATATGGCCAATTATATTTCTTGGCACTTTGTTCCATGCTTATGGCAAATTCATGATTCCATATTTTCTGAAATTTCATATATTCTTAGTGATAACATGCTCGATGTATTTTTTAATGCTGGCTTACAGATAATGGAATATGTTTCAATTGAGAAGAAATCGTAGGCATTAAAATTGCGCTAATCCGTCGTTCGTGGCTAGGTTTATACAATTGATGTTGCAAGATGTCTTTGCGGTGGCTTACGGCCTCATAACGTTAAAATATCGATTCCCCTACAATCAGAGAAGTTAAACAACGTAAGTTTTATTAGTACCTAGATGGGTAACCACATCGGAATATCAGGTTATGTAAGCTTCGACGTGTGGTTGGTGTAATGAAAAATGACTAGCACTCAAAGAGACAAGTCCCATTCCCCTTTGCTTATGTGATACTCACTTCTATGAAAATACTCATGAATTTACCATTCCTTTTACACAACTAATGATTAACTTTTTAGAATTTTATCACTAAATAAATATTATATTCTAGTCTGAAAATCAGACAATCTCGAGGCATTTTATGAATTTAAATACTCTGCAAAAGTATGATAAGCCATAGATAATAGAATTAATCAAGCAAACAAAGACTTTTTTGCAACACAGAGATGTAAACAGTGCTACTATAGTGTAAGGTTTACCGGAATATAGCATGTCTACAACCTGTTTAGACAAAACCGTGGCATCTGCTGCAACATCGAACCATAATACAATATTGTATGCGTATACATGCTTATGTAGACCACAACTGACCTGTTAGCCAAATGAGGGAAAGGGGCACGGTAGACCTCTAAGCTGCGTCTGTGTAGTCGATATATTGATTTAGACTCTACACTAGAGTATATAATAAACTTTGATCCCTTTCCTGGCCCAATTTCGGCGGAAGTGTCACTGGTAATAAGGATTCAGCAGTCAGCAACATCTCCAGGCTGCGGATTTTTGCGTGCGAGTTCACGGTCACCCCTTTTGTTAAAAATCATAAATAGTGGCAGCAGTAGGCTGCGACAGATATATGAGTTGAAACATTTCATAAATAAAATCCATTTTGTGGAAGAGCCGTCGTATCCAGCCAGGTAGCTATCTGCTTAGCACTCGCGTTGTTATTTTTGTGATATTTATTTAAATCTGGTTGTTTTGTTGTATTCTCATATTCTGTCGATGTTATTAATATTCTACATCTTTCCTCTCTGTTTACATTTTCAATGCCATGTTCTTGTGTTATTTTCCTGCTGGACAATTCACTTTTTTACGTATAAATTTTCTCGTGTTTTTAGCAGCATTCTTAATTCTTGTCTTGTCTCTTATATTCATTTTAACAATGTGTTCTCTTTCTTTTATAACGCACATACAAACACAGCCGAAATCACACAGTCATTAATCGCATAGGTACACAGAATCGCCAGCAGACTTAGTCTCTAAACGGTATGCACAGACTCACCACTAAAAAAGAAAAGTGAAAACACCGTTTAAGAAAGAGAGAAACAAGAAGGTCAGGGAAAATCTTATTGTGTGTCTGTGAGAGAGAAAGAGAAAGCAAAATATACACAGTTGTTTAGAACGTACCTGGTTGCACGAATACATTCACACATAGCCATACAATGTCACCTTCACTAGAATTACATATGTAGCTAAGTAAAAATGACTCCACATATCTCATTTGTTCTTTCAGGTAAAAAATGCGACAGGCTATGTTCTTACTTCCATTTTTACTGAGTGATTATTCGTCTGTGTCATAAAAGTACTTTTAGACAATAGTAGAAATTACCATTCCTTCTTGAGGAAAAAAAAAATCGTGAAATATCTTGCACTTCACTTCCGGGGTCTCCTACGATTATTTCGTCGTTATATTTTTTACTTTATTTTTTCTTCAAAGGTTCTTCATATCCTGCTTTGCGGTGAAGGAAGGAAGACGAGAGATGCCCTTCACCTGATCTTTGCTTTGATATTAGTCACTGAAGAAATACTAACATGTCTTTCCATTTCCGAATTGTTCTTTCAGATCTTGTTCCACTCGATGTCACAGTATCTAACTGTAATAGAAATTGCTTCAACCATTTAATTTTTTTTTATTTTACGCTGACCAACCATTTTAATTAAAATTTTTACATTCTTTTGTTACATAGTCCAATTATAAATTAATTAAAACATGATTTTTCGTACGTTGTTTTTACATGAATACATTTAAAATATATTTAATTTATCTTTTCTTAGGTATTATATTGTGCCATGTAATGTAAAAGTTACAGTTAAATGTTCAGCAAATACGTGATTGACAAAAACATATGTACGTAATATATCACGTGAGATATGTTCAACTTTTTTTTAATCGTTTCACCCCAAGCAAAGCAATCCACTGCCACTATTGCACAGGGGTTTACATAGGGGGAGGTGGTGAGAATGAGTGGTTAGATATAGGAAATGTTAGAAGGAGCGTGATAGACGGGTAAGGATGTAGATGGGAAGAGTGTTTGAGAGAATGGATGCGAGGTAGTGTGTTAGGAAGTGTCTATTGACCTTACATTTAAACTCATGGAGGTTGTAGCTGTCTGAGAAGCAAGTATGTGGAAGGGAATTCCACAGGCGGCTAGTGCGAGAAAAGAAGATGTTGGAGTTCAAATTAGGGTTACATTTTATCGGTTTCACTGACTGGTGAAGATAAAGGTTTTCAGAGAACGGAAACAAAAAGGAAACTTATAATTAACATCAGTAAATGCATTTGAACATTCTGGAGAAAGTAATGACGAAGTGTGTTTTAGAAAACATGATACTCATGGAACACATTGAAGGAAAAAAAGAGAGAGAAAAGTAACGTGTGTCATACTTGATGCACTTGAACAAATAAATCACAGAACAGGGATAAATAACGAAACAACAAAATTCATCAAGAGCTACAAGAGACTGGAAAATGTAGAGGGCCATTATCATATACATCCCGAAAGGGACAAGATGCATATAGAAAGAGGAAAGAAAGATATTATAACACGCTTTTAGTTTTTACTTATTTAGGGTAATTTGACATAATGAGCTTTTGATGATTATATATCTTATATATTTATGAAGGTTTTCTCATATCTGCAGACATTCAAGTCATTGGCACAGCTTCTCATTCAGATGAAAACTATGTACTATTTTAGGGTCAATATTTTAGTGGTAGTGAAGATTGCTGAACGATTGTGTATGATCCTATCAAGGAGAACTGTTCACGTTCTGGGGAAAACCTCGTTGTCGTTTTTATCTAAATTTTGTAGTGATATTTATATAAAGCCCATCTAACTCCTCCTTTTTAAGCAGAACAAATGAACTGGTTTCTATACATTGATTTTTTCAACAGGGATATATATATATATATATATATAGAGAGAGAGAGAGAGAGAGATTTAAAGAAAATCGTCACATAACTAAGAGGTGTTATTTCAGTCATGCCGACTTCGAAGCTTCATGATAACATTATTGAAATGTCTTCGCTCTTCACTTTTTTGGATTTTGTCGACTGCTATTTCCAGATTTTATTGTTTGTATATGAAGTTTTGTGTCATTTGGTATATTTGTGTATACGTGATTATTTTTTACTTTATAAATATTATATTATTTGCTGATATTTTTTTTCGGCGTGATTATGTATATTCCCGCTTAATTGATTTAAGTAGTTATGACATTATATTACTAAATTGAGGTTAGTTTAAAACGTATTAAGTTGACCTTCCTTACTGTGTCAATATACAGGGCCTCCTAAAACATTTTTGGCCATGGTCAAGTACTTGTCTTCGTGCTTGTATGTTGTTTGCATGTTTATACTTTTGTATGCGTGATGAGTGATTCTTTCCCGTTTGTTCATTGTTTTGTTATCTTGCTTTTCATTAATTCATTCATTCTTTTTTTTTTTCTTACTTCATTTTTTCGTTTTCTTCCTTAGTCATCTGATTTTAAGCTTGGTCGTGGTTAAGTTATTTTACATTACTATTTGTATGGTTAACATGTGATAGATTTAAGGTTGCCTTTTTTGTTGTGTTTACTTGTTTTTATCTCTAATTTCATTTAAGTAATAATGCACGTATTTGTTTAAATGTCTGTATGTATCTATTATAAAAAGTATTAGTTGCTATTATTATAATTATTATTACCTATGATAGCCTCTTCTTTGGCTTTATGATTTTATTGGCGAAGGACATATTCCAGTTCTCAATGGAGCTCTGATGAGTGAGAAATGAACAGTTAAGCAATTTATTTTTGTTTTTTTCTTTACCTCAAAATAATTCGTTTTCATCACTCTGTCTTTACTTTAATTTGAAAGCTTGGAGATCACTCTTGTTGTTTCAAAATATCAATTATATTGCTGTTCTTACATTTTATACTATCTTTAAAAAATTTAGTAGTAGAAAACAGTCAATATTTTTAAGCATTAAAAAAATGATTGGCCTAAGCCGATTGCAATGTTGCAATGTTCCTGTTAATCACGTGCTAAAATCGTAGTCCATTGAATAGTAAACTTGTACCAATATCAACCAATAAATATATTTGCAGTGGTGAAAAAACATTTGGCATGTTGGCCTCAAATACTACAGCGATATGTAGAAATTCAATCTTGAGCTTAAATAGCCATATTTCTGCAGATAATAAAAAAGCTAATAAGGCTTTAATGAGTCTCAAAAACCTTTTTTCTGCTGAAGTTCTAAGCAATTTTAGTCATTGTCAATGTACTATTTCTCCAATCATATATAGGAAGTTCTTGTTTTAAAAGACATTCGCATTTATTTTTTCAGTGTAAATCTTAAATCTTAAATTACCGAATTGTTTCCTTGCAAGCATATTCTTAAAGTGGTTTCTTTATGACCTTCTACATGAAATTGAATCTTTTCTTTTGTTAATGTCTAACTTAAAAAAAAATCATAGTCTGCTTAAATGCAAGTACGGCTGTGTATTGTGGTGTAGTCAATATCTTTTTGGAACGAGAAATTAGAGAGCTTATTTCAAATTCCATTTAGTTTTTTTATTCACTCACACACAAATTCCCTTGGAAAATGTATTACTCCATTTCTTCCTTCCAGATATGGGTCATACAATTAGACAGATTGGGTTCTATAGACATTTTTGGCATCCCATCTACCGCAGAATATACTGTAAACCTGATTCAGGAACATATTCTTTTCAGTCAATCATGTATCATTCATGATATGATCGCCCAAGCGTGTATCACGCGTGTAACTTAACTAACTCTAATAATACAAGTACAAAGAAGATGTGCGTGTTGCTGAATGGTTTAATAGGAGCGTCGACCAACGTTTAAATTCCGGCCGGTAATTTTGTCTATACCTTCGAACAAATCTCATCTATCCCTTACATTACGGGCTAAATTGCAATTGCATAAATGTCTTTCTAGAATTCTGAAGTAATGTCTCTAAAGAAAGACAAATATAAGTTTCAAATCGGGGTTAACACAACAGAAAACCATTTCAAAGTCGTTGTAATAATTCATGGTAATATCTAGACAGGGTAAAAATTCGAATAATTTCAATGACTTGATCACCTCAATCCAAAAGATACATTGCATTAAATTAAATTTTAAATATTAAAATATATTTAAAATTATTAATTCTGAGTTTCGTCATTTTTTTTAAAGTTCCGTTTATAAAATTGAAATTAATGTGTAACCAACACCAATATCCTGAAATGATAAAATAGTCAACTCATCGATTGGTTGATAATTAAACACCTGCTTCGATGTTCAGGACATGTAGCAGGAAAGGACGAGACAAGTTTTCCACTTCATGTCTGATTAAGTGAGCTCACTTCAGTTTTGCCCTCTTCGAAGAAACAAGCACCAACTCATAACAAAATATAAAAGCAAATGGACTTGAACAAAAATCGTTTGAAACGCATTCACAATACTATATCAACTAGGGAAGTTCCATCACCATCGGAAACACAAATGTTGAAACCACCAGAAAAGAAAAAGAAGAAGAAATGCACCAAGAGAGAAAGGCATCACTAAATTCATCTCTTCTTCCACCAGAATTACTATGAAGTTAATTCCTCGGCTTTTTCATGCCAGAATTGATATAAATATTCACCAAATACATCATCGTAGATTTTTGGATGAGAAATAAAGCCAACAACAATGAGTAAAACTGAACGAACATCATGCATTATTCTTCGAAACGAAGGTCATTTATTCTGAGGTATTTATAAAATATAAAATATGTAATTTTATGCAGGAACAGTAAGTGAGGAAGAATTTTAATTATATTCATTGAACAGGCAATGCTCAGATGTGACAAAAGATAGGAACTAAAGTCACTTAGTTAAGGTTGAACTCACTACTTGGTTGCCAATTATCTAGAGAAAAACGCTTGGTAAGCATGACATGACGTCTAAGCGTCTGAAGGAATTTTACCTATAGGCATAAGTTATAAGTTTAATGGTGAGAAACGATGAAAATGTCGTATAATTGCGAAGAAGTAGGATCGTATTTGATGATTACGATACAGGACATTGAGAAAAATCTTTCAGATTGAAAAGATACTGAAAATTACACTCAGGTGTCATAGAAGTGTACCAAATAATCAATTGTAGATCAAATGGCAAAGACATTTCCTTTTTTCGAATATTAAGTTTCATTCAATCAGGGGATACGAAAAATAAAAAGTTATTGTTTGAGGTGTGTGATATCCATATAAGAATAGGAACAAGTATGTAAAAATGGTAAAGATATGAAGAACACATAATCATTTATACTTGAATTGAAGATATGAAGGTTTTCTCATTCAGCGAAGCATTCAAGAAGGCACTAATGTGACGTACCATTATTCTAGAAGGAAAACTAACATTATTGAATTTTATTTAATTGCGCCTATGTTTTTAAGTCTATATTTGTTCAAGCTTAACAAATCGTTAAATTCCCGTTGATGTTTGAAGTACTTATTTATGAAATGACCAACTAATCTGATATGCCACACATAACTTTCCAACAAGATGCCAATTGCGATTTTTCTTTAGAGAAGGTGACCTTGTCTAAGTTGCAAGAGCTACTCTATCTAGAGAGTAAGAGTAAGTTTATGCGCATAGATGGGAGGATAAGGGTTAAAACTCAATTTGACCAAGTTTATGGTGATCGGGTAAGCAACAACTTGACAATCAGTCATACAGAGATATCGTTCGGGAAATTACATCTCACCAATTGCATATGAATGGAATAAGGGCGATTCTCTAAATTGTGCGTATCATGGTGAATTTTAGCGTTGAGTGTTAGAAGTAGTGGCACTAAGAACTGTTATCCGTCTGAGTACATTTCATGTAAATAGCGATAGAACAGTGTGCGTCATGCGACGTGTCATATATGAGACAATGGCTATGGGGAAAGTTATTTGTCAACAACAAGGACTTGAAAAACCCTTTAAACTCTCAGCGTAAAGACTGGTTAGTTACTCGCCAAATATGGCGGAAGTACTCTATTTTCGGCCTGATCCGGACAGCAAGGTCTCTAATCGAGAAACTGGAATATTTGGGGAGCATGGAACCTCATATTAATTGCTTATGTTCTCAAATCCCCCTGACCTGAGGTAGCATCACTTGTTATGATTTTAAATATGGGAAAATAATGAGTTCCGAAACGAAAACAAAAAAACTATGGAAGAATTAAAATCCATTTTTATGTTGAAAATGCCAGCTAAAAATACAATTACTTCGTATTTATAGTAAAGTTACCAAATATATATTTTTGATGCAATATGACCATTCATGCAGTTCCTGATAGAATTACCAACATAATATTTTATAACGAAATGGCTAACGCTATTTTACTCTGATGCTGAAGCCGTAAAAATTTAGATGTTGGCAATATTATAGTGGGGGGATCTATTCTTTCCCGTTAGTAGTGGATGTCCGTTCTGGTGAAAGGTAGTTGTATACTGTTGCAGGTTAACGGTATTCGGCCTTGTTGTAGATAGCCCACTATAAGTCATAAAAGGTTTATAAATCGAGAAAGGCAATTTCAGTAGAGAAATAACATTTTATATATACACTTATCAATTAATGTTTTACAATTGAAGTAATATTTGAAGTATAGGTCCAACGGAGGTTAAAATGTTCATGGCAATATAATGCTGAAAGAGAAGTAATGCTTAAGAATGCAGAAGCGTGTAAGTAAAGAATGCCTTTGATGGCTCCTTAGGTCTGTAAGTAGTTTTTGAGACAGGGAAGAAGGAAATAGGTAAGGGAGACGAGCGTAGTAAGCCACATGACTTCGGTCAAGGGAGATACTAATTACTATCTTCTCCTCGAGTCGGTCTCCCTGTCGATGCTTTCTGTATCCGCATTTTATATTTTCTTTTTGGATCACAGCAGATCCTTTGGGATTTCACACTTGTATTTGATTCTGGGCTACCCATTGGCTTATAAATAAAATCCGCGTAGGCTTGCGAACTAGAAATTTAATATTTAATTAATTTTTATTTTTCAACCGGAACATCTGCGGGGAGCCGGAGGCGCAACACGACTTTTGGTCATTTGCTTTTTGGTCGTGAAAGCGCTAACATCCGGTCCATCGCTTTTGCTCGGTATCACCACATTATATATTATACAAACCTCTAAATTAAATCAACCAATATTGGCCGGATCTGGCTCTTTTAAAAAATAGGATAGAACAAAGATCCATTTACTTTAAAGAGCGTTAGAAAGATCCGAACTTTTTTCTAGTATCTTCACTGAGAGTTTGTATACAAGAAATCTGCTTGATATCTATGTTGATTTTAAGTCCAAATCGTCGTTCAAGGAATTGGTCTTCAATTTAAACATTCTTTACACCCAATATAAGATTATAAGTTGAAAATCATATTTAATTAATTAAAATCTTTCTAACAAAATAGAGACAACTTAGTTCAATAATAAGCTACATACTATAAACTCAGAAATCAATAAATAACATTACTAGTAATTTAATATATTCTAGTAATTATTTTTTTATTTAAGAAATGTAGGTTTATTCTTAACTATTTTTGCTAGCTATAATCAACAAATAAAAACATAAATGATATCTACTGTCTTACATAATTTTTGGCTATTACTTCATCTATGTGCCCTGTCATTTCAGTACATAGGCGATCATCGTTTCCACGTTTCGCTATCCATATTGCCTCTTAGTACGTTTTCTCCTGTTACACAACGCAACACCCGTTCTGTCATCTACCTGCTCAGGCCCTTCAAATATGTTATCCGCTGCCTTCCTCTATCCCATTTTTCTCTCTCGCTTGTTAGTATCAGGTTCTCTAATCCCACCTTCCTCATTTCATGTCCCAGGAACTTCAGTTGTCTTTTCCTTATGCTCACTATTACTTTCCTTTTCGTTGCAATTCTTTCACATGCTCGGTCCATGATATCCGCAGCATCCTTCTGTAGAACCACATTCCCATTGTCTCAGTTTTTTCCTTCATCTTCAATGATATTGTCCAACATTCACTGCCATATTGAAGAACTAACATCACATAGGAATCTAGCTCTCTCTTCTTTTTTTTAGTGAAATTTTTCTGTGACTTAGTACTTTACTGAACTTCTGGAACACGTCCTTCGCCATGGCAATTCGCTTTCGGATCACTGTGTCACACTTTCCATCTCCTGTTATAATCTTCCTAGATATTAAAATATTTGTACCTGCTTGATTCTAGTATCCCTCACTTGCATTTGGCATTTTGGGTTGCTCTTTTTGCTGATGACCCTGTATTCAGTTTTTTTTTTTTTGCATTTTGTTTGTAATGCTTTTTGGTCACTCTGTTCTGCTACCTGCTGTAGAAGGTATTGGAGGTTTCTTTCCGAGCCTGCAATCAGCACTTTGGCTGTTACTAAATCAGATTTAATGTATGAAGGCTTGAAATGAGACATACAGTTGCGATAGTTTATCATCTGTTATTATGTTACATCGTAATAAAAAAATAATGAATATACAAAGGCAATAATAAATGGAGTAAGGAATATATAGTGTTTTAGACTAGAAAGATAAGAATTCTGTGAAATTTTGCATATACCTAATATTTTAAAATCACAGGAACCAAGTCAAAAGACGAAAGGCATTCTATTTTGCGAATCAGATTTTATCCTATTTACTATATACATATTATTTTAGAAACTAGAAAATTGTGTATCCTGTGAGACTCAAATTTTGAATTTTCTCATTAAACCTCAGGATTATAAATTAGAAAAATGGCTTCAAAAATATTTTATTGATATTGAAAGCTGAACGAACCGAAGAAAACAACCTACATCTACGTAACGATCTTGTGTAAGTGATTAGCAAATTAAGAATATGGAAAAGTAAAAAAAATACAAAGTTTATTAAGAGCTACAAAGAACAGGAAATTGTGGAGAGCCATTATTATAGCAAATGTTTTTAAGAAACACAGTTGAAAGAAAAGAACAGAAGAACCTTTATATTTTTTTCTTTTGCAAGATGCTATTTTCCAATTTTCTTTTTAAACACACGATGAATATTTCTTACAAATTCAGGCAAATAGTCGCACCAGTTCTGGACCGACAAGAAACACTTATAAGAGGTAAACCAAATTTACTGCTGTTTTGTTTTTCTGGCTTCATTAAATGGACTTATTATCGATCAGCTTAAAGTGGCTTGGAACACACTAGACGTGTGTCCAATATTATACGATCCCGCATTTTAAATGAAAATTAGTATTTACTTTTATAAATGCATTTTAAAAACGCCAAAATTAATCAAAGGTACTTAATATATGTCTTTATAAACCCATTCAAACAGTTATCTTGGTCGTATCTTACATTGTACTATCTTATTATCCTCTTTTATTTTCGGAAGAATGGTTCTTAAAGTAGACGAATATGTGTGATTAAGGTTCAAGATTTTCGGAAAATGGCCTTTTTAAATCATTTCACCCCAAGCAAGGCATTCCACTGCCACTATTGCGCATGGGACTACAAAGGGGAAGGTAAAGAGAAAGAGTTTTTAGATATAGGAAATGTCAAACGAGATGTTAGTCGGGTAAGGATATGGCGGCTGGGGGTTGGGTAGATGGGAAGAGTGTTTCAAAGAATGGATGCGAGTTAGTGTGTTAGGAGGTTGACCGTACATTTAAACTCCTATAGATTGCAGCCGCCAGGGAAGCAATCATGTGGAAGGGAATTCCACAGTCGGGAAGCGCGAGAAAAGAAACTGTTGGATTAGAAATTGAGGTTGCATTTTATCGGTTTCACTGTAAATGGGTGGGATCTAGTTGCTAATCTAGTATCTCGTGCAAATTCGTACCTAGGGGGCACCAGTGATCTAAGTTCATCGGAGCAGAAGCCGTGAAAGTATTTATAGAAGAGACAGAGGGAAGACACGTCGCGCCGATGAGAAAGAGGTTGCAAGAGGTCTGCCAAGTCGGTATCGATCACATTACAGACTCTCCGTTGTACTTTGTCTAGAAGCCCGAGGAGAATAGCAGGGGCACCTGACCAGTTATGGCAGCAGTATTTAATGCACGGGCGGATGGTAGATTTATATATGTGCAGGATAGATTCAGACGGAAAAAACTTCCGGGCCCTGCACAGAGAACCGACTTTCATAGCAGTGGATTTAGCAATGGATTCGATATAGTCATTCCACTTGAGGTCCGCTAAAATTGTGAGACCAAGGAGGCGTAGTTTTTATTGTCTGGGAGGCAAGCCTGGTCCATGCTAATGGGAGGTAGGTGCGATTGTCTGTGATGGTTATTCGATAGCAGCTTCGTTTTAGAAGCATTAAAATTTACGAGCCATTTCTTACCCCAGTCCACTACGCATTGGAGGTCCTTTCCAAGCTCGGCTGCAAGTTTAGCTTTGTCGCCCACACCAGATTTTTGATCTAGGCGAGAGTAAACTGTGGTGTCATCGGCGTATATACCTTCTTGGTATCATATGGTATCAGGGCAATCATTAATGTAGATCAGAAAGACCGTAAGACCCAGGATAGAGCCTTGAGGGGCAACCGCGTTCTTATGGTAGTTCTGGGAGAGATGTCCGTTTAATACCACCTTCAATGTGCGGTTAGAGAGGAAAGACTGGATTATGAAATAATTTTTTACATTTGATTACTGGTACAGAATTTAAATATGGAGTAAAAAAAAACGGGTATATTTAGAATATTGAATCAAGCAGGAAGATGAGAAATAAGTAAAAAAACGAGAAGTAATTTTGGATTAAACACATTTAGATATCCTCTTTTAAAATACTCGACCGAGGCTGAAAATTAAAAAAAACAACACGTAGCGATTAAAAAGTACAAGAAAAAACATTAGCCAAATCGTAACAACCATGTATATGTTAGATGCATATTACATTAAGACCAAACACCCATTCCTTCGTTTTACCCAGGAAAGCTTTCCTAGTCTTAATCAAATTTGTTTCAAACATTAAAAGCTGAAGTCGGTTTGTGATCGCGCACAACATAGATAATCCGTACTACCGATCACTGGCAAATTTTTACTAGGTTTTTCGAAGAAACAATTTGTCAAACATTTGATCTTTTGACAAATATGGAATATACTATGAAATACTCTGTAAGTTATGAGATGTCATGCCTATATATTCAGGAAATTAACTGAGTGATAATTTGCATCAGTCGGTTGCGTCTGGCTCTGTAATAGTCGGACACCTTTTAAATAACCAGCAATGTGCCGCAATGCACTAAGAGAATATGTTCTCGATCTTATGCTCTCCACTCTCACTCTCACTCTCCAAATATCAGCATAGAGGGTCGGAAATTATTTTTTTAACCCTAGAAAACCTTTCTTATATAGAAACAAAATGGGTGAATGCTTGGACTTAATGTAATCTGTATCTAAGACAAAGTTGTCAGTATTTGTACGCTTGTACTTTTTAATCAGTACATATATTTACTTTAGCCATGATTGAGTTCATTTTTTTTATAAGGGGGGAACGAAACTGAACAATTATTATCTATGTCTTTCTTCATGCTTATTTTTTTCTCTAAGCATAGATTAATATTTTAACTATGTCTTTTTTCACGACAGACTTAATATATATGCATAACCGTGAATACCCCATGTAATCAATATTTAAAAAAAAATCTAAATATATGCTGTTTTCTAAGAAAAATAGAACAAACAAAAAATCAGTTTGAAATTAGTCAGAAAAATTACCAAATTAAATATTCTTTAACACGGGAAATCATGAATTCAATGTCATATTGTGAGTGTAAAATATAGATGAACAAATTCATGTCAAATATTAAGAAGAACATAATTATGCGGAATGATTAAATGTCACACAGTTTGTTGGAAACATAGTATTCTTGAAATAAATATATTTGATACGATCAGTTGATGGCTGAAAATCCTGCCGTAAGTATAGTACAGAAGCAGTGTGTGATGGGGTCGTTTCGTTTTTCCGCAAATTAATATTTAACAGTTAACCAAAAAAAAAAGTTCCTCTCGACATTATTTCCCACCGAAGCAATTGTAGGGAACAATGTAATAGGGAACATGATTGTACGACGTTTCTCTCACTCACTATTCTTTCCTTTTCACGGAAAAGCTGTCAGCGTTATGTACTTATTGGAGAAGATATAAGTACTTGATGCTCACTCCTTACGTTATGCCATTTTTTATAATAGATATAGCCTTTCGCATGATGGAAAATGGCATTTGATTTTCAGTGAGAAAACAAGACGGCGCGTCTCTGGGGTGTTAGAAATTGTAATAATGCACCGTTTGTCTTAATTCAAAAGAAACTATATTAAAAAATGGTTCAGTCCATATAAAAATCGAGACATTTATAGCACATAATATAACATACGACAAATATATATGACGAACATTGGAATAGAGAATAATGTCTTCCAAACACTAAACGATTAAGATTTCGGTAAAAACTAAATAACAAAAGCCTAAATGATAAGTAATATCAATTCTACATGGCAGTAAAAACTGGTCATTTTTTTCAAATTCAGAGAAACCCTGGCACAACAAAATGTTATTCTGAAAAACAGGCTGAAAATAAGATGGACAAAACATAGATCAATGAGGTTTAAATATAAAAATTGAAATGGGAAACAGACACTAACTCATAAAATCAGGAACAGGTGAAATCTATAGGAACCGTAATGAGGGTGTTACAGAAATTAACATTCACAAGTTTCATTGAAATCAATTGTCTATTGACCTTACGTTTAAACTCTTAGAGATACTAGCTGTCGGGGAAGCAAGTAGTATGGAAGGGAATTCCACAGGCGGGAAGTGCGAGAAAAGAAGATGTTGGAGTAGAAATTACGGTTACATCTTATCTGTTTCACTGTAAAAAAGTGGGACATAGTAGCTCGTGCAAATTCATACCTTGGTAGCACCAGTGATCTAAGTTCATCGGAGCAGAAGCCGTGAAAGCATTTATAGTAGAGGCACAGGGAAGCCACGTTACGCCGGTAAGAGAGTGACTGCAGCCGGTCTGTCAAGTCGGTATCGATCACATTACAGATTCTCCGTTGTATTTTGTCAAGAACACCGAGGTTTGTTGAATGTTTCTTTATGGTTGGTTGTTTTAGTGGCATATCAACCTTGGTAGGTCATTTATTGCCAATTAAATTTTTTATTTATTTATTGCTGGTAATATCTTTTCCTTGCAACAATTTATTGTTGTTTTTTTTTATACAAGTTTTGTGTCTGAGGGATCATAGATAATAGGCGTGTGTAAATGGATTGAAGTAAAACGACAGGAATGAAAATTCTATATGCCATTTATTTGAAAAATAAACAATGAGATCTAAATAAATTTATTTGCTATTTTAAACAAATCAATCATGTCAATTCTTAAAATGCACATTCCTTTTTGAAAAAATATCTATGTTTGTAAACATGGAAAACATTTCTGATCAAACGACTGTCTAAATGAACATCGTTAACAGAGCATTAAAAGTGAACATAATCGAGTAATAAGTTGGTCGTTGCTAGACCTCTTCGTGCAAACAATTAAATCTAACATAATATGAACGAACATGTTAAGATAAAAGAACGAAATGTATTCACAACGATAGTAAAGAACAATGGAGTAGAAATCAGAGATTAGATAAAACATGTCGATGTGGAAATTAATGTGACTTATATCACAAATACTTTATTTCCATTTTAAGATACTACATAGTTTCTCCTTCAAGGCATTTCCCTCGAATTTAATGCATTTTACCAACTTTTTCCACAACGCTTATAAGCTTATGAGCACGACTCGAATTGTTTTTTCCTGGATGTGCTTTGGTGTACTCGTTACGGTCTCTGGATAATATCCGTTCCATCAAAACGGGTCCTCCTAATGATGCTCTAGAGCTTGATAAAAAGAAAACAGTCACACGTATCAAGACCAGGTGAAGAGGGAGGTTGTTCCAGTATAGCTTTGTACTTCGCGTATATGAACGTTCAGATGTCCGGCTCTTTGTGAGCAGGTTCAGTGTCGTGGTGAAGAAGTCAAGAATTGAATTGACACAACGCTTGTGAAAAGAACAATGTTTGCAGAAAGCTATGATTACAGCTATAAACTGCCAAGATATCATGGTAGATATTAACGCCGTGCAATTTTACTTCTTTTACCCACATCTCACACAGCTCATCCAGTTATGTTCATTTTCAGAAACACTATGATTTTGAAATTTCCGATTTAGTATACAACAGCATAGGGGAAATGTTAATGTTTACTGAATTACATCCTCATGTTCTGTTTACTTGGTTTTAGGTTGTTGCCAAATATTTTTGTGTTATTTTCAATAAAAATTATTTCTACATTATTTTCTTGCAAATTAACTTTTCAACGATTTTATACTTTCATCTCTATAGCTTAAGGCAAATGTTAATTATAAACAGAATTCATGTTGTCTGTTGATGTATGCAACAGCTGTCAGGCCTCACACCGTGAAATCTTGATGACTCAACTCTTCGAGCGTAGAATGACGGTAGAGCTTTCCTTCGTATTTCACACTTGTAATTTCATGAAAGACACTGAAATAAACTTAGAAAAATCATAGCAGTAAGCTGCCTTGTCTAGCAGATTTTTACAAACGGTATGTTTCCACTGGATGATCAATCTTTCTAGCCCACTTGGGAAATTTATGATTCTATCTCCGCTTGCTGTGGGTTAAGTAATACAACCTCTATTGGGAATAATCATTGTTATTCATTAAAATTTTAAATACAATAACTTTTTCGAAGCGTCTTATCTCTTGTGGACGTTGGCCATCATTAACCTCTCCAGTTTCTTGTTGTGTAGCTTTTATTAAATTTTGTTTTATCACATCTCTCCTAAGCCTTGTCATGCTAGTCATTTGTTTTGTTATAATTGGCTTTGCTTTAAATGTCTTCAGTGATGATCAAATTTTCCAAGCCTTTTACATTATGTGCTCAAGAAATTTAAGCTTTCTCGTTCTAATGTCAATTATAACTTTCAGTATTATTTTAATTTTATTTAAAAATTCGTTATTGTTCATATGTTTAGTTCATTGTATACTTAATATTATTCTGCGTTGCTTGGAGTCATTTGCGATACGGTTGTTTGGCATTCACTTCAATAACAGTTCAATATAATACTTTTCTTTTACTGACAACACTACATTATTTATTGCAATTTATGTATATCCCATTCTTCTTGTTCTCCTTCACTATATTCTGAAGGATTACTTTTTGCGCCAGCTATTAATAAAATTATAATCTTAATATCATACTTTGCTATCCCCCAATAATGAATCCAAGAAATATTTCAATTCTTTCAAAACTGACTCACGATATAGATTGAATCAATTCTTCGAAAATGATCAATGTGTACTACTTTATATCATATAACCTCATGTAATGCTGTTAAATGGATTACTGAGGGTGAAACAATAAGGAAAATAAAGAGAAACCTTATTAAACAAAAAGAATAATTGAATAATGATCCTGTCGATATAGATAAAGGTTGACAATATACTAAAATTTATGAAGATCAGAAGTGGTTGGAAAGTTGGAACCGGAAGCGAAGTCCACAAGTGGCAAGTGCGATAAAAAAGGAGAGCCTAGATTTGTCTGTCAATTTTATATGAGTTGATCAAGTATTGCAGTCAATCACTTAAACTCAAAATATCAAGGTACCACAGCAAAAATCTTCTTGGTATAAATTAGTAGTACATTTTAAAATTGAAAAGAGTAAGCAGTTTTAAGACTTATCAAAAGCAACATTTTATACGTTGATTTTGAAGAAACTTTTCTACGTTAAACCAATTTTTTATTACATGGATTAGTCGAATTTTGACTCAGAGATGTCGTTCTGCTAAAAGCTGGCGAGAGAGAATTTTAACGACAAGGATTTAAAAAAAAATACGAAATAAAAGCAATCTTATAATTAAAGTGATAAATTTAAATTTTATGAAACTAATATTGAGGGAAGAGGCTTTTGGATAATGTAACTATCATATCTTGTATAAATGAATGGCAAAGTATTTTACTAAAACCCACAAAATATATAAAGCACTGGAGAAACACAATCGCTCTGTTCTGAATAAATGAATAAATATTTCAGAGCAAAACCGCCAAATTTTCTCTAGCTTTCCAAATAGTAAATATCTATTAAGACGATGCATCTGCATATAAAAATGGATTTTCCTTAAAAGAAAATTTTGAAACATGATATGAATTGAATAAAAACATTCCAATAACAATTGCCTTGAATTAATTTAGTCATTGATATTTTTCAGTTAGAATTATCAAATGAATTCGAATTCGATACAAAAGCGACCAGCAGTCATATATTTGAGGCATGACAAGTTTTTCCCACTATTTGCTCTGTCTTGATTATATATATGTATATATATATATATATATATATATATATATATATATATATATATATGTGTGTGTGTGTGTGTGTGTGTGTATGTGTGTGTGTGTGTGTGTGTGTGTCTTTAGATTTTCAGGAGAACACTGCTTCAATTCTGAGTTAATTAAACTTACATTTAAGCCAGTACAAATTGTCCCTGAAAATTGTACTACAATTTTATAAAATTTTGTTGATTTTTATATTGGTTAAACTAATATTTCCATAGAAACTTATTATTCACCACAACGCGTCTGACGCTGAAAAGAACATATTCAATGGAGAAGAATATCCACAAACTTCCTAATCACTTACTGTGTCGAATGTTCTAGGAAGCTGCCCGACCTTACAAGATATGTCTCAGCACAATATCCAAAAACGGAGCGGTTTTAATAAACCGGGACAGAATTTACAAATAAAAAAGTAATGAAATGGTTTGTAGACACTAAGTGGGTACGATGCACAAACTGCCATCAGATTCAACTGACATAATTTTCAAGCCTTAGTAGAACTAAGTCATAGCTTTTTCATTTTCTTTGGTATCTGCAGAACAATTTCGGTCCGAATCGATATGAAATGTCTTCATAAAATAATGCCTCTTACAAACAATAATCGAAAATAATGACTTAACGTTATTGTAGAACTATGAGTTTCACAAAATAAAATTCTATAATATAAGATAAAAAATACCGTAACATAAGAGATCACCTAATTTATTCCCCACTTCCGTATGGATATGTAAAACTCTATTCAAAAGTAAAAATACTAAATTAAACCCAAATTTCTGTCTGCGGATTCAAGATACATGCAAAGTAATTATGATGTTTTTAAAGAAAAAAAAAGTTTAACACTCGGAAAGCAAAGAGAGTGGTGTAAAGTTTGTAGAAGTATAAATAAATGCGAAATAATACCTTGATCGGCAGCAATGAATATAGTTGGCTGTCAATCAAATTCACTAGAATAAAGGCGCAAGTACGGGATTTCTATGTGGTGTCAGTGAATGCTGGACAATATCATCAAAGATGAAGGAAAATCTTGAAAGAGCTTGAATTTGGTTCTACAGGAGAATGCCGTGGATATTTTGTACTGGGCATGTGAGCAATTGTGAGGTTTTGGAAAGGATGAAAACAAAAAAAAAGGTTAATATTGTGCATCAGGAAGAGACAACTAATGTTTCTTGGACATGCAAAAAGGAAGGAGGGCTTGCAGAACCTTATATTAATAGACCAGACAGAGGGAAAATAAGACAGTGCAAATCAGCGGATAACATAGGTGGATGACAGAACGGGGGTTACGTGGTGTTACAGGAAAATGTGTGCTCAGAGGAATAGGGAGACGTGGAAGGCCATGATCGCCTACTTCCTGAAATAACAAAGCACATAGAAGAAGAAAATCTATCAACTACAACGATAATTAACAGTCACTAAAAGCATTCATCGACACGGGAGCGCAGAAAACTTTATGAAAGTAAGCATTTTAAAAAAATGGACAAAGAAACTACCCGTGACTAAAAATGTAGAGGTAGTTAGCGCATCGCTTTCTTTACAATTACTAGGATACTGTTTGTTTGACATAAAAGTAAAGGGTTCTTTTTTACTAAGATATCTACTAATGAGAGATTTACATTGCAACCTAACATTATGGCAATACTTCTAGTGTCAAACTTCATTTGTATAAATACCATTCCCAGGCATATTTTAAAGTTTTCGGCCTCTCTGTCATAAGAAGTCACCGTTCAACAATCTAACAGCACATTGTAAACAGGTATTTAATAAATCTAAGGGACACACGAAGGTAGAAAAATTATATATCAAAACCGAAGTTGCGATTATGTTGAAAGAAGGTGAAATCGATCCAAGTCATATACCATGTGGAGGTCAAGCCTTCGTAGGGTCTTCTGAGAATAGGAAAAATAACTAAGCTACAGGAGTTGGATGGCGGAGCGGTGTTTGGAAAAGATACCAAGAAGAAAAGTGTTGAGAACGACAAGAAACAAAGAGGATCTATGATCGTTTCCGTCTTAAAGCGACACTTCATATACAGAAGTTAATTTTGCTGGATGCTTAAACCTCAGCTAAGGATAGAGGAGATGATAGAGAAAAAAATCAATCTATTTATTAATCTGAAGTGTCGATCATAAGGCCCAACAATGTGCTGTATATGGCATTTATGGCTAGCGGCAAACTCTACCTATTTCACAGAATAACCTCTAACGTAACAAATGTGATAGCTAGCTTTCAGCGGATGATAGACTAAAGTTTATCGAAAAGGGCTCCTATAATAACATCGATAATGTAACCATTTTCATGAAAAAGTGTGCGCAACATTATAGAAATTTGAATTATTTATGGCAGCTTTTAAAAGGTAGAAACTGACACATAACCAAGACAAATGTGATTTTAGACCTAAAAAATATGAGACTACTAAGAGGCATAATAATATAGTTAATATAAAACCGAATGCAGACTGTCTGAAATCAATACTAAACCTACCGGTCGCAAAGTATTTTACCGACTCTATGGTGATTGGGAATATTAGCACACTATGCACATTAAACACCATAGTTTTCAGAAAACCAACCACATAAGAACTGTATAATAATTCCTGTTATAACCTATAGCAAAGAAAGCGTCTAACGTGTTAAAGAGAAGCTTAGCAAAAGCTGCTATTATTACGCCCGATCATACACTACCTTTGGTAGCAAAAGCAGAAGCCTCAGAATGAGCCGGTAGCTGCTCTTTATGACAGTCGCGGAGTCTCCTAGTGTTATATATTCTGGGGACCAACAGAATATAATTGAGCTAGAAAAGAATTCATTCCTGCCGAAGGCGGAAAAGACCATCCGATGATTTCAGTCGAAGCTGGAATGCGAAAACAAAAATAAACTATGTATTATGGAAATGACGCTAGTTTTCAATGTCACAAATTATAAACAATCGAAATAATTTAATTGAAGTATTCGGTAAGAAACGATATAATTTACATTAAATTATTTCGGATTATAAAACATTGAATTGAGAAATGTTTTCGTTGTCAGAAACAATTAAATAAACAATAAGGTGACTTCAAGACGCGACTGGCCCACGACAAAAATTGGTGACTAGGCCTGAATGGACATGACGTAATTGTTTAGATCGTCACATTCGAGATAACAATGTAAGTGAATATATTTATCTACAAAAGTTGTCATCACTATATTTCAAGCCAATCATCAACATTGGTGAGTAGGTTATACAGCCTACGTCGCTCTGGCCAAATGTCGTCTGGTGTAGATCACTTGTTTTTCTTCACTCTAAATCAAAACGCAATCGTGTAGAAAGCCACGCAATCCTACGAATAAATCGAATTGATCATTAAAGGTCTGCTTTCGTAAAAATTGCAACCAATTTATATCGACCATAACTGAATAATATTTGTGGTCATCTTTTGCGATGCCCTGTCCAAATATATCGGCTACAAAGGTCATAGAAGTACTTTACTTAGATTTTGACATTTTCAGGTTACCTCGTATATTAAAGCTAACAGAGAGGCTTCATTTATGTGAGCGAGTACAGCGATGAGCAAAGTGTAGCCGTAAGTAGCACAAAATCATTTAACACTACAAATTAGCATATATGCAACACATCATAAACGATTTCTTCCCGTTTCCGAGTAGCTTGACTAGAGCATCCATACGTTTTTGGCTATGGAAACCAATTACAAAATTAATAAGAACATATATGAGGTCCACAAAATGACTGCGTGGAAAATATAACCATCTTTTCAATATTAGACTTACGGAATTATATTTTTGTCACTTTTTATTCTATTCAACAGTACTTCACAATTCAGAAAAGGAAACCGAAAAAAATCAATCTGTTTTTATAATACATTGGTCTTGGAAGTCTAGAAAAGTACACCGAACGAAAAAATAAATAGTTTATCTAACTTACACTAAAATTGAACGCAATCCGTTAAACTACGAGAATTCGCGTTTTTTGGAGAAAAAAAAAAAGACTCGTGATGCTTTAAGTGAGTAAGAAATTAAGCCTATATTTTTATTTACTTCAAAACATTTTACTTGGGTTCACGAATATTTTTGTTCTTTTTGTCCATAAAAGAAAAATAAAGTTTTTCACTTTTGTATTCGGTTTGATTCTAAAAAATGACACGGTCAAATATGCACTAATTTAAATCCGCCTTTTACGACTTCAGCCTGAACAGCAAAGCCAATCTAACCTAAATGGCAAGAGAAACAACTTGATAATTAAAAAAAATAGAGCAATTTCAGATTGATATAAAAAAAATACCTGAATTTCAAAATCAAGCCGAAAATGATCGGCTTGAAATAAAGAAAAAATGCAGCAGAAGCCGGCATCTAAAACTCAAACAAATCTACTTTAATCTCAACAAGAGAAAAGGAACTAAAGCTGGCAAACAGGGGACGAATTCGTGTCAACAAAAATGCGTTCTTACAAAACATGATCTGTGGCGCAACAAACATTTTAAGTATCCGGACGAGGATCATTTCTTTACGAACTATATTTTACTCAGTTAAACATGCAAACTTATATTTGCCAAAGATGTTACACTCTTTACAGAACATTTTTGTCCTGAAATTTCAATCTGTCATAAGAGATGGAACTGTATGGAATTAATAAAAAAGACAGTGAAGATTGCACTACATTTGCATCTGTCATGAACAAGCATTGCAACTATTTCAAACTGTCATAATTTAGTACAATGCTATTCCAGTGTCTAATAGTCGTTCATGGACTCGTTTCAGTTAAAGACGCTGAAATTAGACTTAGACCTCTGAATCAAATAGAAAAGGAAGCAAACCTTTCTTTTCAAAAAATAGCGGATGACTGTCATAGATTCGTAAGCGTACTGCAAGATTTGAAAAATATCGAGGCATCTATCATAGGTCAGATATAAAAAGTACCTAGAAAGAAAAACGACAAAAATTAATTTAATTATCCTTCAAAACCTGACCATTAAAAAAAACAAAAAAACAACTTGCCCTTTAAGCCGTGTTCCGGTTGTGGATCACTACATTGGCATAAGAACTGACCTTACTGAGTGTCGGCCACAAGAACTCATATTATCGAGCGAGAAAATAGATTCATCGCTGGGCAAAAAAACAATATCAGAAGCACTGAGCTGGATAAGCACTAGGAAATATTTTCAAGTACAAATCCTAAAAAATATTAAAATACAGTTGGTATCTTTTTCATATATAGCGATTATATATCTAAACACTTTGAAAATGTTAGGAAAACAAACCTTGCTCAGACTTGGGCTTCTCGACAAGGTACAGCGGAGGGTCTGTAATGTGATCGATACCGACTTAGCAGACCGCCTGCAGTCTCTCTCTCACCGGCGCGACGTGGCTTCCCTGTGTCTCTTCTATAAATACTTTCACGACTTCTGCTCCGATGAACTTAGATCACTGGTGTCCCCTAAGTACGAATTTGCACGAGATACTAGATTAGCAACTATATTCCCACCCTTTTACAGTGAAACCGATAAAATGCAACTTCTACTCCAACAGTTTCTTTTCCCGCACTTCCGGAATGTGGAATTCTCTTCCACATGACTGCTTCCCAGACGGCTACAATCTCCAGGAGTTTAAATGTAAGGTTAATAGACACCTCCTAACAAACTAACTCACTTCCATTCTTTCAAACATTCTTCCCACCCACCCAAATATCTATCACCCCCTTCTGACATTTCCTATATCTAACCACTCTTTCTATTTACCTTCTCCTATGTAGCCCCAAGCGCAATAGTGGCAGTGGAATGCCTTGCTTGGGTTGAAATGATTAAAAAAACAACAACCAGGTTTGGTACAGGGGAGAAAATCAAAATTTATGGAGAAATTATCACTAATGTAATTTTTTTTAAGGATGGTCATTAAAACTGAATAAAATCATTTTAAACAATACAGAAAATTTATTCTGCGCTGATTGGATGAAGAAATGTAAAACGTGAGAAATGGAAAACCTGACCGTTGAGGCAATTAATCTAATAAAAGATTTAAAATAAACTTTTCCGGAAGATTATTTTAAGGTTCTTGGTCGGTGTATTAAGATGACGGAAAAATCGAGTGAAAAGATGACATCCAGCCAGTGTTTAAGAAAAAAAAAACAATGTCCCTTTCGCGTCTTTACCACAAATAAATGTATAACTCGAGAAAACAGAGTTATGTCGAAAATGTGCTTCAACGACCGTCTATGTGAAGAAAAACTAAATGGAGGGAATATTTTTCAAACATTTACCTCATAGATGCGTATTTTGAAATACCGGGGAAGGAATAACGTTCTAAGTTTTTCTGTATCACCTTTCTGAGTAAACGTTGCGCCGGTAATTTTCCCAAATATAATGTACATTAGGCTCAGCAAACTTGACTTAGCGGTTGTATATTTGGACAATATATTAATGATAAGTTGTAGAAAAGCATAAGGAAACTGTTCATAATTTTCTCTCAAGAAATACAGGGGTACGGGTTCTAATTAAAAGGATACATATGCGACATTTTATGGAGATCATTAATTATTTGAGACACACTACCGATAAAAATGCCATAAGACAGATACAGAACGGACTACAGCAAGAGGGAGTGGACACTTGAATTTCATAAAGCTTTCGTCGGACTTCTTTCTAACTGACTATAATCCAGACATGGACATTATATTTGTCATCGACGATAATTCGTATGCATTAGATCATGTATTTTGCAAAAAGATTATTCCCACAATATCACAAAGAAGAATTCTGAAAGATGTCCGTATCAGCCACACAGAGATTACACAGGTGAAAATGCTTATATGCAGTTATGCATACTAGCTGAACATGGATAAAGGTATCGAAAACGTCGTAAATCTTTTTTAAAGATAATGCTTGGCACGTCTAATCAAATATAGTCCTTGGCCCAAAATGGGGCGATCATGGTCTCGAAATCATATAGATTTTTATTGCCCGCTATACGGATTCAAGTATCATACAGTAGCCAGTTGAGTGCAATACGTGATACACGCTTGGGCGATCATGTCTCCACAGAGACATGACTGACTGGGCAGAAGATTATCCCGCAGTAGGTTGCCATTGCTTTCTGCAGTAGACTGGTTGCCGACCAAGGCTATAGAACTCAATCTGTGCTGCTATTTAACCCATAACTGGAAGGAAGAGACGGATTAATAGCTTTCCCAAGGATATTTGCGCGTAAGTGAATACAACGGATTCAACTGGAATTCGAACTCGGCTCCGCGGTTTCTCGTTCCGAGCCGATATCTACCATACAGTAGTAGATAGTTTTTTCTAGATGGACCGAAGTTCTTATATGCAGAAAACCTCCTACAGAAGTGCCTATCAGTTTGTTATGCAAAATGTTTGGTAGGTTTCTGGTAGTCGATTGTTTAGTGTCAGGCAACGGCACACAATTTACGTCCGGCTATTTTAAGTATTTTTCAAAGGCTCCTTATCAGTCATATCGCGATCTCTCTATCTCGCCCAAAATCCAACGGAGCGCAGCAGCATTTCGTAGACACGCTGAAAAAAGCTCTGAAGAATGCTAGGTGCACACCCACTGGAAAAAAAGATTCAATGATATCTTCACGTCGAACGACTACACACCATAACCAGTACCCGTAGCCAATGTATAATTTGCGCGTAAAATCAGGTCTGTATTCGACGAGCTACTTTCCAAAAAATAAAACTTGGACGAACAAACAAGGTACATACAAAACGCAACCAACCTGGCGAGAAAGCATTTTTGTCACGACAGTCGTACCATTCAGTCACGCTGGTGACCTTTTCATGTTGTATATGTTTTGTACTAATGTTCTTTGTTAATATATTTGTTTAAATTTTTCTTTTTGGTGTCATTATTTCCGACAAGGCCACAGCAATAATGTATTCGTGAGGGTATCTGTTGAGAATGCCATCATTGACTAGCTCAGTATATCAAAGCAAGATGCTTGTTCGATATTGACTTGAAGCCAGTTCTGTTTATAGCTATATATTAACCGTATTGACCGATTATTATGTTTTAACTATGCTTACTTTGTGATATGCGAATCGGGAGTCTGACGACGTGACAAGAGGCATATTGTAGAGACGAGGATTATACCTCTTTCTAAATGATGTTGTTCTTTATGCATCAGCTTAAAATTAAAATCAGGACGGAAATACGACAACTTCTTATATTAGAATTTGATAAAATATAAGTAATAATTTGGCCTTTGTATCAAGTGAAAGTAACTGAATTGCATTTTGATGTCTATTTATATGATTTTGGGAGGCCTGTTATTAACATTGGCCACCCCGCCAAAATACGGTAGTTTGGGCTTGTTTTGTTTTATTTTTACGCCAAGTTAACTTAGCTACATATGCTCTTCACTTTTTTAGGTTACATTTCCTGTCCTCTCCTTTGTTACGTGGCCAGAAATTTCATATCTTTGGTGAATGTTGGATATTTTTCTTCTCTCGTGTGTGTTCTGTCGTATCTGAATGAGACTGTATTTCAGGTTGAATGATTTTTCATTTCATCTACTTACAATTTAAATTTCGTTCAGTTAAATGATATTTCTGCTAAAGTTTTCTGTTGTTTGGAGTGTTATTAATATCAATCTTTTATCTATTTATTTGTATATATATATACTAGCAGTATAGAACGGCGTTACTCGGGTGTAATGAAAGCTTTAAAACTAATCCATGGTCAGGGAGCTCAAACTCAGTCTAAAGAATATTTGTGTGAAGTTTGGTGAGAATCGGATAAAAATTGTGGCTTTGCATAAAGGACAGACAAATACACAGACACTAACAAACATCTTGCCTTATATATATATATATATATATATATATATATATATATATATATATATATATATATTATCGATTTTCTGCACTGTTTTAAGAACTGCAACGTTGAAACCTCTGAATATTGTTTCTTATGTCTTTGTCTATGCGGGTATCAAAGTTGATTAAAATCCGACCACTCCTTCTATAACCTGATTTTTTCGATTATCGATTTTCGATATTTAGCGGGGGTACGTCGACACAGAACCTAGCTAAGAACACTCACAGACACCTATAGTACAACTGTGTAAATTTTCAAGTAAATCAGTTCAGCCGTTTTGGAGTCTATAGGTAACGGACACACACACACAGAGACAAAGTTCCAGTTATAAATAAGTTTATATATATATATATATATATATATATATATATATATATATATATATATATATATATATTGTAATTATTCATTGTGGTTTTGTTTTGAAATCTTATGATTTATTTCCGCAACTTCTACAGACAAATTTTATCTATGGGGATTAGTTAATACTGTAGTGTAAAATGATGATTGTAGTAAGTAGTGGTACATAAAAATGTGTATATTGGTGCAAGGAAAAATGTATAGTATGTTTGGGTCAATGATTTTTGACGGCTAAGCTTAAGACAGATGATATCCAGATTTTCTAATCAACTTTGTTTGCCTTGTGCCACATATTTTCTATTTTTACAAAAAATATATATTAGTTCTTGAAAGCTTTAAGCTAATACGAATTGTATATAACAATTCTACTACAGCTTCCGGCAAAATTTACTGATGTTTCCCGTCTTTCAGAAACACGTGCGTTTGAAAATGACGATTATGGCAAGATGTTTCTGTTTACGTCTTGATTGCGAAACATCACAGCAGTTTTTTTTTTGTCAATATTTAGCAAAACAGCTATGAGGTTCTTAAGTTCTAATGTAGAAATCTTCACTGTAAGCATTTTGTCTTTTTTTTTCTTTATTCAAAACAGACTGCCACATGTACTGGAAGAATGTAATTATTTTTCAGTCGTATGTGAATAATCCAAAATACATGGTTTCAGATCCACGCTAGACTATCTGTTTGGTCGGATTACAATATATTAGAAATCACTTGAGGGTTTAACATATTAGAAAACTAAATCTCTGATTCACTTAAAAACAAGCATCGGATTTTTAGCAAATATATATTTAAAATCGTTTTTTTAAATCAACGATATCCGTAGGATTAATAAATATTAGAAATATTTCGAGATTATATTATCAAATGTATGGTGTTAATCTCGATGGAATTAGAAGTTACATCATTTTATCAGATATCATACATCATGTGATTTGATTATGGACTGGAATGTTAAGAAATACTTAATCTCCAAGATTAATACGGCTGAAGAATTTTAAGTTCTACAGAGATAAAAACACGTACGTTATTTTTATTTTATGTTCCATCTTATTTCCAGAAAATTGCCGGTCCTGGCTCTCCACAATTTTCTGAACTTTATAGTTCTTAATCAAATTCTTGGCCTTTAAAGTTCCTCAAAAGTTTTGTCTCATTGTTATATCCATTAAATATTGTTCGAGTATTTATTTTCACAATTTTTAAAGTTAGGTGATGCGTTGTTTTTCTTATATTTGTCTTGCATTTTATAATTATCTTTTTACGTATTAAATTTTCCAAATACTACTTCTTCCTTACGTCAACTAGAAATATCATCTATACCTTCAGGATATTAACTATGAGATTTTATTTTTTCTAAACTTTCCAACTTGCTCATATTTTCAGTCCATATAATCTTCCCTCTTCTTGATTTTATTACCTTCTCACTGCGATATGGAACGACCGATATTACATTACAGTTCATTATAATTTTCATTGATTATATCGAAATTTTCATGTTCCTTAATAAATCGCTGAGATATTGTTAGGTATTATTTGATATCCCAGTGAGATTTCGGTGTTGCAATTTACGTCATCTTTTTAAATTTTTGTGCTTGCATGATTTTGGTATCTCCGATGCTCTATTTGTTCTTGTTGTTACCACTTAGACTTCATCTAAATAAATTTATTTGATTTAATTTTCATCGGGTTACAAATGCTCAAGCATCGGCACATTTGCTGCTTTGATGTTTTGCCATTCAATATTATCGTTTTTTTGTCTGTCATTCGCAGAGTAACTCGTTATATAATTCAGTCACTTGATTTTAATTACTTTAGTAATTATTAATTCCCGCGTGCTCTTCTTTCTTATTACGCATCCAATACATTTAAACACATTCTCGCTGATAGCAGGACTTTCATCCGATGTCTTTCTACTTTTGACTTCAGCATTAAGCGGTCGCAAACACCGGTTTTCGTTCTATCCCTGAAGTTTAGCAGCAACGGTTCTGGCCAATAACTTTCATGGGAACACTCCAAAAAGAATTCAGTTTTTAATATCCTACAAAAGATTGATAAGCAAAAAAACAATATAAAACCATCGTGCGCTATCATGGTTTTTCATGACTTCCTTTTCTAGTCTTTCCTTGTGGCATATTTAGCCAATTTCACCCATTCAGAAAAAATTATTTAATTATGCTACCAGTTGATTTTCTTGAATTCGCTATGTTCCACATTATATATCCAAGAAGTTTCAACTTACTTTCTTAGAGTTTATAGAAGTACTTCCTTCTATGTTTTTATCCATGAAATTTTCGCGTTATGTTTAGATTATTTATACGTTAGTCCCAATTTTGATCAACGGCTACGATGAGATCGTCAATTCTCAACAAATATTTATGCTAATGTCAATAATATTTAATCCTGCTGAATAGTTCAATAGAAGTTTTCGTTAAAGCTAAATTAAAATCTGTTATAAAAATTAACGTACACTATATTATTAACTGTTGCAAGCGAGGGGTCCTTTATTTAACACCTTCAAACTGAATAGGCTATTTTCTGTTAATCGTATGAGATCAATTCAATGTTATTTTTTCTCATATTCTCTCAAACTCAGAAACCATTAGAGTTTTAGTGACTTGTTTGGGTTGAAATGATGAATAAATTCATATATATATATATATATATATATATATATATATATATATGTGTGTGTGTGTGTGTGTGTGTGTGTGTGTGTGTGTGTGTGTGTAACGTTGCAGTGCATGGGTTAAAATTATATATATATATATATATATATATAGATAGATAGATAGATAGATAGATAGTGTTCATTTGTGATGATGGTTAGTTTAAATTAAAATGTGAAGTAGATTTTTGTCATAACGTTCTTGGAATCGTCTCAGAGATACAGCGTTAATAGAAATACTGTACTTTAAGGGCGAAAAATTAATCATACATTTAGCCTATGACCATAAGAACAAGAAAACTTAACTATGTCCTAAAATATTTTAAGTAATCACATATACTAACACGTTAAAAAAGTTAACTCAAATCTGTATAAAGTCATCAACTCAAAATGATAAAAATAAAATGAATTATAAAGCAGTAAATTAGGTATCCATTCAAGCACACAATAAACAACAGTAAAAAAACAATGAAAATCAATCCACTGAATAGAATAAAATAAAATAAAAAGGGCAAAACAAAAAAAAGCAATACAAATTAATTAAACAGCTGTTAATACCCTGTCATTAAAAGAAATTAAATCATACAAATAAGAAAAAATTTGAAACAATAGAAGTGAATTAAAAAGCACTAATGACTGAGGGCATTTCAAAGCTACCTTCACAAAAATTCAAGTTTGGCATAGCTCTGGTCAGTAAGTATACATATTATTGATTTTCTGCACTATTGTAAGAACTGCAATTTTGAAATCTCTGAATATCGTTTCTTATGTCTTTTTCTATGAGTGTATCAACTTTGATTAAAATCGGACCACTCCTTCTATAACCGATTTTTTCAATTAACGATTTTCGATATTTATCGGGGGTACCTTGACACAAAACCTAGCTAAAAACACTCGCAGATGCTAAAAGTACAACTGGTAAATTTTCAAGAAAATCGTTTCAGCCATTTCGGTGTCTATAGTTAACATACACACATACACAGACAGAGACAAAGTTCCATTTATAAAAAAAGTTTATATATATATATATATATATATATATATATATATACTTTCTGGTGATGAGTTACTTATCGTAGGTTAAAAGGGAAGTAATTCATATTTGTTTTTATTTGTTACAAAAACGCAGGAATGAAGAATATGCTCACAAACATGCATGTTTGCATACACACACATATGCACATGCACACATATACACACGCACGCACACACTCCCCCCACACAAAAACACAAACATACACACACATACATACGTACATATATATATATATATATATATATATATGTGTGTGTGTGTGTGTGTGTGTGTGTGTGTGTGTGTGTGTACGTCTCATGAAATAAATAACAAATAATAAGTTATTTATGTTTTTTCAGACAATAAATTTTTACACTTATTTCGCATGCTGTTATAAGATTTGGTTTTCTCGATGTTTCTCCTGTTAATAAATTGAGACTTGCTCTTGTTTTCTTTTAAAAAAGCAATTATATTTGGAGATAGTAATATTGTTGTATTTAATTTTAAGAAAAGTCATTTCAGGATTATCGAATCGCAATTTCGTTTTGTTAGGAATTGAACCAAAACAGAACTTAGAATCGTGGGGATAATCAATCCTATTTTTTTAAAATTATACTAGCAGTATAGCTCGGCGTTGCCCGGGTGTAATGAAAGCTTTAAAACCAATCCATGGTCCCGGAGCTAAAACACTTTGGACGTTGGCACGAAAGACTAAAAAGCAATCGTTGTTTATAGTTAAAGCGAAACTGTAATTCAAATTTTGATTTACTGGTATCGATATCAAATTTTCTGCACTATTGTATGAACTGCAACCTTGAACCATCTGAATATCGTTTCTTATGTCTTTATCTATGAGTGTATCAAATTTGATTAAAATCAGAACACTCCATCTATGACCCGATTTTTTCGATTATCGATTTTCGATATTTATCGGGGATACCTCGACACGAAACCTCGGTAAGAACACTCGCAGACGCTTATATTACAAATGTGTAGATTTTCAAGAAAATCGTTTTAGCCGTTTCGGAGTCTAATGTGTGCGGACACACACACACACACACCCAGACACAAACACAGAGACAAAGTTCCATTTATAAATAAGTTTACATATTCGATCAGACATTGACAGTTAAGAGGGAAATTCTTATTTTATCAGCAGTTTCAACTATCATTTCTTGGATTAAAGTTATTGTTAGTGGAGTTACTATTAATTTGTAGTTTGGCATGTTTCTATTTAAGAAATTATTGGTATGCAGTGATATATATTTATCAAAGTTTTTCACGTAACTATAACTGAACATTGTTTTTGTTGAAAATCTTTTCAATATAGGAGAATCGTTGAGATGCCTGTGAATTAAATTTATGTAAATTTTTCCGATGTTAGTTTTGAAGTTATGGCAAAAACGTACGTTAAGCAATATGTTATTATTTTACATGATTTTGTTATAATTTTGCTTTTGTTTTATCAGAGTATTTTCAGATTTCGTTGCGTTTACTTTTAACTAATGCCTTAATATATTTAATTTTACTTCTATCCAAAAATACCTTATTACTAAATTTAGAATATAACCTACATTGTATAAACTTATGGTTTTTCCCTATTATTCTATGGTGGGTACTAGAATATTTGTGGGCGTATTATGGATTGTAAAAAGTTACGTTCAGGAAGTTGATCAATTTAGTTTTTGTGACGTTAATGATTTCATTTCATGGTCGTTAAATATCTTATCAAGTTCTTAGTCGGCCAATATAGTGTGTTCTGGCATTTTGTTGGAGTTTATAATATGCACCGGATAATTGTGTAATGCATAAAATTCGGAGTAGTGCTTTTCACGGAGTATAATATATGTTTTCGGAAACAGCTTGTAAACAGATTGAACGAACACAAACAATTTCTTTGTGTACATATATACACATGTTAATATTTGGTAGTTGTCCATTTTGATAAACGGATTTGATAACTCGTAGGGTTTAATCTGTTTAGCATGCTGTTTATCATTTTTTTATGGTTTGGCTTTGAAGAGCAAAAAATAAAGGATAGAAATATATAAAAAATGTTTAGTCGATTAAGTTCTAAGACCCGAAAACAATGACTTGAAAGCTAAAATCGTTAAATAAGGAAAGTCCATTTCATTTCTGGTGGAGAGTGCTTGATAATTAGTAGAGCATTATAATTGTTAATAATTTTATTATATGTTTAGAAATGCTTAACGGACTCCTAATAAAATAGAAATATCTCGACTACATTTTGATAGTGTATTTAGTAACCATATAAATATACTTTTTCAGCCGAAAGAACTCTGTCAATATTTTCATGACACAAAATAATTTTTCTTCACTTGCCATTGAACAGGTGGCATAATGGTAACTGGTTTGGGAAGTGACATCAGCAGGGAGGATTTAAGTTTCAGCAAATGTTGTTGCATTCACTTAACAGTCATTTTTTCTCTACTTTTAACTGCATTTAATTTTGTGAGCGGCCGAGATCGTCTATTGTATTTTCACTCTTTAGAGTGGTTAAGTGCATTGCTGTTATTCTCATTTTAATAACAATATCTTGCTAATCATTGAGATGATATCTGCATTTCATTGGTGGAGGCTTACTCTTATTATTATTATGTCATTTTTCATCATATTTCGATTTCTGCTTTGGTCTCATTACCAAATAAGTCTGCGGGGAGACCTAAGGCAGGTAGTGGCGTGTTGTTATGGCTCCATTTCATGTTTTTCTATCTTCCCTATCATCCTCAGCATTACATAGATAAAGTTTTCCTTAGTGTGTGGGCTGTACTTAATAAGACAATTTTTTGTATGTCTCTTAAGCTGGGGTTTCCAGGGATTCTTTCAATGTATTGTTTTGTTCCATTTTATATCATTCCAAGTGTACCTACTATCACTGGCACAACTCTTGTTTTCAATTTCCACATTTTTTCTATTTCAATTTCCAGGTCTTTATATTTTGACAGTTTTTCAAATTCCTTGATTGCTATGTTACAATCCGCTGGACAAGCCATATCAAGATTTCTCCTTCTGGTTTTTAACAATAATGTCTGGCCTGTTTGCTTCAATTTTTCTGTCTGTGTAGATGGTGTAATCCCATAGAATGGTTACATCTTCTATATCTGTAACCGGTGCTAGATGATGTTCATACCAGTGTTTGTTTACAGCTTTTCCATAATGTTTGCACATTGTCCAATGTAAATATTGCCCAACTCTATCGTGGCGATTTTTATATTCGTTTGGGGCAAGCACAGAACAGCCTGAGATTAGGTGGTCTATTGTTTCTTGGTGTTTATCACAAAACCTGCATTTTGGATCCATATTATTATGCATAATATTTGCCTGAAAATTTCTAGTTAAAAGACTTTGGTCTTGTGCTGCAAGTATAAATCCTTCAGTTTCAGACTTTAATCCAGATGCACGTAACCATCGATGAGTATTAACTTTGTCAACATTGGATTTATTGGCACGTACTGGATATTGGCCATGCAGAGGTTTGTCTTGCCAGCACTGTTTCATCTTTTCAAGAGCTTTATCTTTGGCTTTCATCTTCTTATTTTTTGCCGCAATAGTTGGTTCTTGGCTTCTGTTTTGCTTTTCTACAGAATCTACTAACTGTAAATATTGTTTGTATTTACTGCCTTCTTTTATTATTGAATATTTTTTCTTTCTTTCTTCATGTTGCCTTACTAATTGTATCATCCAATCCTTTGTTGTTTCTATGTATGTTAGTAAGCCAATAGTTGTTGTCTTGTATGACAATTCCAGCTGAATAAGATCCCGTCCACCTTCTTTACGGGGTATGTATAGACGGTCTACATCAGCCTTTCGATGATGCATCTTATGCTTAGAAAGAAGCTTTCTTGTTTTAGCATCCATTCGTCTGATGTCGTTTAGAGTCCAGTTAAAGTGTTGAAGCTATATTGGACAACTGGGATTGCAAGGCTATTAATGTCCATAACTCTGTTCTGTGAATTTAATTCAGTTTTTAATATCATTCGTAGCCTTCTATAGTACTCTTTACGCACTATTTCTTTCATTTTTTATGGTGAATGTTTTCGCTCTCATTTACACCTAGGTATTTATAAGCTTCTTCTGGTTTCAATTCTTTTATTGTTACAGCAGGGTCTAGGCTAATTGAGGATGTTTCTTGTATTGATCCACGTAAAACTGTAGCTTTAGCACATTTATTCAAATTAAATTTCATTCCAATGTCTTCGCTGAAGCATTTTACAGTTTGCAGAAGAACTTCCAGCTCATTATCATAGCATATAACTTTAAGTCATCCATGTAAAATAGATGGCTTATTTTCTTTTGGCCTATTTTATAACCACATTCTGTCTTATTAAGTTGACTGGTTAGTGCTATTAATGATATGCAGAATAGTAAGGGAGATAAAGAATCACCTTGAAATATACCTTTTTTTATGTTTATTTCATCAGACTTATAGGTTCCATTTATATGATTGAGGTAAAGGGTTGTTTTCCATATAGACATGCACTGTTTGATGAAATTGATGATGACGGGCGATATCTTGTATATATTTAAAGACTTTATTATTATTATTATTATTATTAAAGTCTTTATTATTATTATTATTATTATTATTATTATTATTATTATTATTATTATTATTATTATACAGAATATTCAGAATATACCGACCTGTCTACTCTTATGATTTTATACGTAAATATTCGGGCCTAGGAAAATGGACAGAATGGCAGGAGCGTTCCACGATGTTTATATTAATCTGTTTGATCAATTTATCTTAATACCTAATCAAATAACGGAAAATTTCATAACGAGCAATATCACCAACGTGTTAAACATGTTTCAGCTTCATCCCTTTGCGCTGGACGCTTTTGATTGATTTTGACGCGTTCATTAACGATACCGTGGTATTCTTAATCGCATGATAAGAAACTTTGTACTAACATGCATAATTTGCTGTAGATATTTATTATATATTTATTTTAACAATTGTTTGTATAACATAAAGAAGACAGATAATTGTTGAATTATTGATTAACATTATTAAACAATGGACTTTTTCTTTTCTTAAATCGCTGCCTACTCTTAATTTTTGAAAAAAATATACGAAGTGTTACGTCAATCATTTTCTTTATAATTATTATGTCATTTATATCACAATGCGATGCCTGCTACGTTCACATTACCTACCAATGGGCGGATAGAACTAAGACATGTGGTGGTGTGGTGGTATGGCTATATCGTTTTTTATCTGTCTCCCATCCCTAGCGTTACATAGAAAAGGTTCTCCCTAGTTAGAGAGCTGTACATAACAAAACAATTTTATGGTATATCTCTTACCCTGGGTTTTCTATTTATTCTTTCACTGTGTTGCTTAATTACATTTTTATCATTCCAAGTGCACATACTATCACTGGTACTATTGTTGTTTTTAATTTCCACATTTTTTTCAATTTCAATTTCCATGTCTATTTGTTTTGATAGTTTTTTAAATTCCTTGGTTTGTTATCGGCTGAACGAACCATAGTGTTTGCTGTGTGCTTCAATTTTCTTGTCTGTTAGAATGATTTACTCTCCTTGAATGAAGATGATATGTTCTGTTTCTGTAACTGGTGCTGTGTGATGTGCATACCAGTGTTTCTTTAGTTATTTCTCAAAATATTCGCAAATAGTCCAGAGTAAATATTGTCCCGCTATATTTTGAGAGTGTTTTATATTTATTTTGGCAATTAGAGAACATCCTGGGATTGGATGATTTATAATTTAATTTTATGGATCTATTATTATTTTTTTTCTTTCATTATAAATTAATTAGTGCTATGGTCGCACTACCTACCAAGTCTGCAGGAACACGTAAGGCAGGTCGTGGCGTTTTGTTATAGCTCCATTTCATGCTTTTTCATGTCTCCCTAACATCCCTAGTTTTATACAAATTTCTCCTTAGTGTGTGAGCTGTCTTTACCGAGACAATTATTTGTATATCTCTTAAGCTGGAGTTTCCAAGAATTCTTTCATTGTGTTCTTCCCCATTTCTTATCATATGAAGTGCACACTATCATTGTTACGATACTTGTTTTCAATGCCAACATTTTTTCTATTTCAATTTCCAATTTTTTATATTTTGACAGTTTTTCCAGTTCCTTCCTTGGTTGCTATGGTACAATCAGTTGGACAACCTATATCACTTAATTAGCAAGTTTTTTCTTTTTGTTTTTTAACCATAATGTCTGGCCTATTTGCTTCAATTTTTCTGTCTGTATAGATTGTGCAATCCCATAGAATGGTGAGCTGATCTATTTCTGTAACATGTGCTTGGTGATGTTCATACCAGTGTTTGTTTAGAGATATTCCATAGTGTTTGCATATTTTCCAGGGTAAATATTGCCCCAATCTAACGTGACGATTTTTGTATTCTTTGGGGAAAGTACGGAACATCCTGAGATTAGATAATCTATTGTTCCTTGGTATTTATCACAGAACCTGCGTATTGGATCCACATTATTTTGTATAATATTTGCCTGAAGGCTTCTAGTGAAAAGACTTTGGTCTTGCGCTGCAAGAATAAAGCCTTCAGTTTCAGATTGTAATCCAGATGCACTTAACCATAGATTAGTATTAACTTTAGTAACATTGGATTTATTAGCACATTCTGAATATTGGCCATACAGATGTTTGTCTTGCTAGCATTGTTACATTTGTTCAAGACCGTTATCCTTGGCTTATTTTTCATGTATATGCCGCAATATTTTTGTTCATTTATTTTACTTTTCTACAAAACCTATTAATGTAAATCTTGTTTGTATTTACTGCCTTCTTTCATTATCGAATATTTTTTCTTTTGCTGTCATGTTGTTTGATTAATTGTAACAACCTTTGATGTTTCAATGTATGTAAATAAGCCAATAGTTGTTGTCTTGTATTATAATTCTAGATGAATACGCAATTTACCTCTTGTATTACGTGGTATTTTTATTATTATTATTATTATTATTAATAATAATAATAATAATAATAATAATAATAATAATAATAATTGTGTTTTATATTTATTAAATATGAAAATCTACACAGTAGACAGTAATATTTATCATTATCACCATTATTATTATTATTATTATTATTATTATTATTATTATTATCGTTATTATTATTATTTCGTTTGAATTCTCTTGTGTAATAATTTCAGTAATCCATTCTGGATGTTCAGATGGGTTATTAATTATCACTGATAAAATTAGTGCTTAGATTTTTATGGATTGATGACAAATGTTTTTTCTTCTTTTTATCATCATCATTATTATTATAGAACGCTTAAAAAAGAGCACGTTCTAAAAATAATAAAATACAAGCAATGTTTAATAATGTTTAACAATATTTTGGTAGTATTTTTGTCGCGTTCGTGTTCATGTTGTTTTTTAAAAAATTGCACACAATTACAAAAATATAATTTTTTTTCTCTTGTTTTTAAAAAAACTTTGTACTGATAATCAACGTGACAAAACGAATAAAAAACAGTCAACATGAATGGAATGGAACTGAAAAGATTATTATTGTTGTTCTTTTTTTTCCCTCTTTTCATGATTTTCTATTTGATACGGTCATATATCAAACCTAAAGGCAGGAACTGAGCCAAAGAAATTTGCTATTTTTTATTCATATTAGCGTGAAATAATTTTTTCTGATCATGCGAATTGGTCATGAAGCAAAATAATTTGTATCTTCGAGACTTTTCGGATTTTTAAGAATTCTTAATGTATGTGTCAATATATATGTATGAACTTTTATATTTAGTAGAATATTTGTTTCATTTATATGTCACATTCTTGCATTCTCTTTTTCAAAACACTTATATAATCTACTTTGTTCATAGCTTTCGTTGAAACATTTTATTTCTTTAATATAAGGGATAACAATATCTATGAGAAAAAAATTGTTTCTTTATCTAATAACTTTTAAGAATTTTTTTATTATAATTATTTTAACTATTCTTCTTCTTCTACTTCTTGCTGATCCTTTTGGTATTATTATTTCTATTATTGATGTTCTTCTTTATCTTCTTCTTCTTCTTTTTTATTATTATTATTATTATTATTATTATTATTATTATTATTATTATTATTATCGTTATTAATATTAATGCCATTATTTATGTACACATTTCTTTTTGGATCTTAAACCTGAGGTCTCAGCTGGCTTCATTGCACCTTCCTTTGATCATATCTTTAAAAGCAATAAAAATAATCTTAATTTTACACAATATATATATATATATATATATATATATATATATATATATATATATATATATATATATATATATAAAGCTCTTTGTAATGTGAGTACACTATTATTATTATTATTATTATTATTATTATTATGTCGCTTTGGTCTCACTACCAACCAAGTCTGCGGGAGACCTAAGGCAGGTTGTGGTGTGTTGTTATTGCTCCCTTTCATCTTTTTCTATCTTCGCTATCATACCCAGCATTTCCAGGTATTCTTTCAATGTGTTGTTTTGTTCCATTTTTCATCATTCCAAGTGCACCTACTATCACTGGCACAACTCTTGTTTTCAATTTCCACATTTTTTCTATTTCAATTTCCAGGTGTTTATATTTTGACAGTTTTTCAAATTCCTTGATTGCTATGTTACAATCCGCTGGACAAGCCATATCAATTAATAGACAAGTTTTCTCCTTCTGGTTTTTAACAATAATGTCTGGCCTGTTTGCTTCAATTTTTCTGTCTGTGTAGATGGTGTAATCCCATAGAATGGTTACATCTTCTATTTCTGTAACCGGTGCTGGGTGATGTTCATATCATTGTTTGTTTACAGCTTTTCCATAATGTTTGCACATTGCCCAAGGTAAATATTGCCCAACTCTATCGTGGCGATTTTTATATTCATTTGGAGCAAGCACAGAACAGCCTGAGATTAGGTGGTCTATTGTTTCTTGGTGTTTATCACAAAACCTGCATTTTGGATCCATATTATTATGCATAATATTTGCCTGAAAAGTTCTAGTTAAAAGACTTTGGTCTTGTGCTGCAAGTATAAATCCTTCAGTTTCAGACTTTAATCCAGATGCACGTAACCATCGATGAGTATTAACTTTGTCAACATTGGATTTATTGGCACGTACTGGATATTGGCCATGCAGAGGTTTGTCTTGCCAGCGCTGTTTCATCTGTTCAAGAGCTTTATCTTTGGCTTTCATTTTCATATTTTTTGCCGCAATAGTTGGTTCTTGGCTTCTGTTTTGCTTTTCTACAGAATCTACTAACTGTAAATATTGTTTGTATTTACTGCCTTCTTTTATTATTGAATATTTTTTCTTTCTTTCTTCATGTTGCCTTACTAATTGTATCATCCAATCCTTTGTTGTTTCTATGTATGTTAGTAAGCCAATAGTTGTTGTCTTGTATGACAATTCCAGCTGAATAAGACCCCTTCCAACTTCTTTACGGGGTATGTATAGACGGTGTACATCAGCCTTTGGATGATGCATCTTATGCTTAGAAAGAAGCTTTCTTGTTTTAGCATCCATTCGCCTGATGTCGTTTAGAGTCCAGTTTAAGATGTTAAAGCTATATTGGACAACTGGGATTGTAAGGCTATTAATGGCCATAACTCTGTTCTGTGAATTTAGTTCAGTTTTTAATATCATTCTTAGCCTTCTATAGTACTCTTTACGCACTATTTCTTTCATTTTGTTTTGGTGAATGTTTTCGCTCTCATTTACACCTATGTATTTATAAGCTTCTTCTGGTTTCAATTCTTTTATTGTTACAGCAGGGGATAAGCTAATGGAGGATGTTTCTTGTCTTGATCCACGTAAAACTGTAGCTTTAGCACATTTATTCAAATTGAATTTCATTCCAATGTCTTCGCTGAAGCATTTTACAGTTTGCAGAAGACCTTCCAGCTCATTATCCTTCTTAGCATATAACTTTAAGTCATCCATGTAAAATAGATGGCTTATTTTCTTTTGGCCTATTTTATAACCACATTCTGTCTTATTAAGTTGACTGGTTAGTGCTATTAATGATATGCAGAATAGTAAGGGAGATAAAGAATCACCTTGAAATATACCTCTTTTGATGTTTATTTCATCAGACTTATAGGTTCCATTTATATGATTGAGGTAAAGGGTTGTTTTCCATATAGACATGCACTGTTTGATAAAATAGATGATGACGGGCGATATCTTGTATATATTTAAATTCTTTAAAATCCAGGAATGTGGCACACTATCGAATGCCTTTCGATAATCTATCCAGGCAGTACTAAGATTTTTCTTTGTACTGTAGCAGTTTTTCAGGATCATTTTGTTAATTAGCAATTGGTCTTTACAACCATAACAGCCACGTTTGCACCCTTTTTGTTCAAGCGGTATCATGTCATTTCTTTATAAGAATAAATATGTCTGTTTTGTTAAAATAGATGTTAATAGTTTATATGTTGTCGGAAGACATGTAATTGGTCTGTAGATTTTCTGATTGTTTGTGTCACCATTCTTGGGTAGAAGAAATGTAATTCCTTTGGTCATCCATGCAGGAATTTTAGTGGGATCGTCAACCATTTCTTGAAGTTCTTTGGCTAGTTTTTTATGTGCTGTATTTAAATAATATATACCTGGGAATTTCCAATTGTGTGCTTTTTGTTAGTGCAAATTGAACATCGTCTTCTGTAATTCCAGACCATGTCTGTTCTGGTTTATTTTTCATTCGTTCTATCTCTTGCGCAATCCAATGTACTTCCTTGCTATGTTCTTTAGGGCAAGCCCATATCTTTTCCCAGAACTGTGTGACTTCTTCCATTCTGGTGGGGACAGTCACTTCAATTCTTTTTTTACCCATTTCCCTGTAAAATCTCTTTGTTTCAGTCTGAAAAATCTTGTTTTCTCTGTAAAATCTTGCTCTTTTCTCATAGCACCTTATTCTTTGAGCCTTCAGTTGGATTTTTTGCTTTATTTTTTCTTTATTTGATGAGACTTCATTTTCGTTTCTAATGTTATATTTTCTTTCGGCTCTTCCGCTTTTCCTAGTTCTTACATTTATTCCTCTACTCAGTTCATCCAGTACTGATAATTCACTTCTAATTTGTTCGATTTCTTTTTCTATTTTTCTTTTCCAAGGTGGATCTTCATGTCTGCGAGACTGCCTTGTTTTTATTTTGATATTCAATTTTTTTGTTGCTGCTATTGCTGATGCATATATTGCTTCATTGAGATTTGTATGAGTGTCTTCATCCAAGATTAATTTCAGTGCTGCATTGTAGAGTTTAATAGTTCGGAGGTTATATTTTGTTGGTTGTAATTTTGGGAGCTGTTCTCTTTCCTCCATTGTAATATTTTGTATTTGACTTAGATGGTTCTTTATTTCTACCTTGGCTTCCTGTATACTGTTCTTATTTTCCGTCAAATAATTATCTTCGATGTGTTCTGAACTCGTTTTATTTTCGTCTTTTAACTGACTCAGATCACACCTTTCCAGCACTTTTAAGCTTACAGCATTATCTTCGCAGTGATTTGCGTTTTTCACGGTTTCTACATTATGACCTGTGGCTTGTTTGATGTTATTACTTTTTATTTCTGATTCTGATTCCGGTTCCTTTTCATATTTTGTTGATTCGTCTCTTCTTATTACAATTCTTTTAATTTCATTAATTTAAGCCTCAGTCAGTCGGTTATTACGAATAATGTAACTTCGTACATTGGCTAATTTATTTTCGTCAATATACTTTCTATTTGCTTGACCAACTTTTTCACGCCATATATCATATGTTTGGCGAGTCATGTTTTTTTTAGGTTTGAGTAACTCTTCATGAAATGCAGTCATAAAGACTTTGTACTCCTCACGAGACCATTTTATTTTTTCTTTCTTTAAATATACGGTTGTAGATCTAGCTGGTGAATTTTCAGGACCATCATTAGGATTATCCTGGTTGTGGGGACCTGAAGATTCATTCTTTGTGTAGGAGTTTGTTCCTATGGCAGATTTTTCGACCTCAGGTAGGTTCCCTCCTGAAGGACGCGCTCCCTGTTTATCCACTGGAAGAGCCATACTGGACTTTTTATTTCTATTTGTATTTCTCATGTTTTTCCCACGAGTGACGCACGGGTCCAAAAGTCCACCCAAAGTTGCCCGGCACGTTGGGTAACGGTCTTTTACAAACAGGGTCCCGAAGCCTGTAGGGGATCGTTTGTGACCTCATAACGCAGTAGCCATTCACTCCTCGGCACGATTAACACCTTGATTTGCGGTTTGTTGTTCGGTGTTTTCTCCTATTATTGTTATTATTATTATTAATTATAGTATAATGATGAAAGTTTATTATTATAATTATTATTAGTAGTAGAAATGCCTGTGTAATGATGAATGTTTTTAAAGCTAAAGTATATATTTTCATAAAAATACAATAAATATGGTACAATGCCAAAATGGAGAATTCTGGTTTTCATCAGTAGCTTGACTAGCCACGGTCGCTGGCACAAGTAGACTTTACAATATTCCTTTACCAAATCATCATAATCCAACTTACCATTGTTACTACAAACAGCATACCTTAAGCACTGTGAAAATCTCATTTGGCCCGTACCTTCTATTTGTCGTGTAGAATGGGAAATACCAAATCTAAAAATGTAAAACCCCAATGAATATTTACACAGTAGGCAGTAATATTTAAAAGGGACTAAATAAAATGGTGTTACTAATAAAAACAAACCACAGAATCCTTAATCATGGGAGAAATATCATTTGAAAGTACAACATTTATGTGGGGCGTAAACAATTGTCAAACCATTCACACAATTATTACTCATACACACAATTATTACTCAGTCAGAAACGACAACAAATACGAACAAGACGCGAAAACTAAAAGTGTTCCGCATTCACTAAAGAATTTACATTTCTAATCAATTAAAGTGGGAGAGTATAGTAAAGTAAATTAAAGAAATGAAAGACCAAAATAAAACGGGTCAAATGACCATACATAAGTTAGGTAAGTTATCTTTTGCGTAACAAAACTAAAATGAAAACAAACCTAAATTAAATTATTTCATGGAGACGTTGAAAATGTTTAATGAAATACTGCTCATATCTTCATCAAAACGTCACACAAGTTGGCTTTTTTATGCTGCAGAAGCATGCAATCTCATCAGCCTTCTACCAGATTCTGATGGGGGTTGTCGTCGGCTTCCCGTCCTGATGTTGAACTTAAGCTAATACTTAAACACTTGGGAAGAAGTATAATTTTCGTCTCTACAAAATTACTTTTGTCACGTCGTCCATCTTATGATTCACATATTATATAGTAAGCATAATAAAACATAATAATCAATCTTATTCAATACCGTTAATATATAGCTACAAACAGAACTGGCTTCAATTCAATATCGAACAACCATACTGCTTCGATATATTGAGCTAGTCAATCATGCCATTCTGAACAGACACCCTCACGAATATCCTATTGTTGTGGCCTTGTTAGAGATCGGAAAGAATGACACAAAAGATATATATTAACAAAACATATTAGCACAAAACATGTGCATAATGAAAAGTTCCCCAGCGTGACTGATTGGTCCAATTGTTGGGACAAAAATATTTTATCTCCAGGTTGGTTGCATTTTGTATGTACCATGTTTGTTCGTCCGGATTTTGGTTGTTTGAACAGTAGCTTGTCGAACACAGACCTGAATTTACGCGCAAATATTACATCAGCTGCAGGTCAAGTTGATGGTGTGTTGTCGTTAGATGTGATTCTATACACCTGAATATATCCTTGTAGATCTTTTCTGTGGGTGTGCACATAGCTTTTTTTCAAGATTTTTTCAGAGTGTCTACGTAACGTCACGTCTCTCCGTTGAACCTTGGGAGATATAGAGTGATCGCGATGTGATTGACCTGGAGCAATTAAAATATGGAATTCTCTCTGTCAGTTGGGCATATCTTGACTCGCATATCACCTAGTACACAAAACACTTAATGCTCAGTCTTAGTTAACGATTGCACCACATTGCTATAAACAGAAACGGCGTCAATACAAAGAACTTTCCGTGCAGTCAATGATGACTTTAACCAATTTGCATGCTCACTATCACTGCTTTTGCGTAGCAACTTAATCACACCACTGCTGAAATGCTGAGTTATAGACTTCCCCTCATCAAGATGTTAAAAAATGTGCAACCCTGGGAAAAAGAACTGGCGACTGTCTTAAGTACAGTTCATAAGGAAGATCATTTAATCTTGGAGTGTGTCTCGGTAAAATCACATTCAGCGCTTCTCAGTTATCAAACGCTGTAAAGGTGCCCTTTTTCCAGCCACTTCGGCTCCATCGAGGCAGGGAAATTTGTTTAAATATACATTGATCAAAGTCGTTCAAATAGCCATCGAACAGAGTAGTACTCAAACCGGGTTCTTTAGTAATCATGTTCTAAGTTATCAAGAAAGCCTCATTTTTCCATTAATATCATTACTCATTTCCTATACCTGCAGTTCAACGGCCATATTCGTTGACTTCAGAGACATTCTATTAACCAAGCCCTAACAAAAAGAACTTGATCCTTTTTGATAAGCTTAGTGGCCAGCCACATCCCAGCTAAAGCTACATTTCTTTTAACACAGGAATTAATCGTCCGACTAAATGCAGCTTCACATGCTGTTTGTGCTGCTAATGTATTTAATTTGAATTGATGATTATACTCAGCAGAAAAAATATATATTTAGAATTGAATGTATTCCACAACTTATTCCCAAGCATAGCCATCCCTAATTAGCATTAGAAGTATGTGTTCCTGGAAATATTGGTCATCACACAATGATGCGTTGGATATCTTGGAACCAGCAAATCTAACCTTGAGCTCATCTAAGTTTATATGAACTCGGATGAGCTTATAATATATGTAAAGATCATCTACAAACAAAAGAGCACACTAGCCAGGAAACACATCTCGGGTGTCTCTCAAGAGTTTCTGAATAGAGAACAAATACCCTAAACAGCGTCTTTACATGGTCAGGTGTAATAAAACGGTTTTTTGTAGACAAAATGCATCCTCAACGATGCGTTAAAAACCACTACTGAGATGCACCCTGCGATTTTCAACCTCGGGCCTCGGTCATTTATGGTAGGCAAATAGAGAGCCATTATCAGTGCAATTACAGTTTTTAATCTGCATTTAACATCATTAAGTCTTGGCCAGTTTCACTTTTGATAATCCCGTCAAAACAAAGGCGAAGGATAATTTTCATCTTCTATATAGTAATTGATGAACGAAAAAGTGGTCCTCCCTGAACAAGATTAACTCAGTCTTAGTTTCTCTTCCTAGTTAAAAGATGAAAGGAGCCAACTGCAACATTCACCATATGTGCTGAGAACATTGTTCTGAAAGAAAGGCAGTCAAATTTTTTTAGGGAAGTAAGGCAAAGTCCGAAAGCACTGAGTTTTCACTACTAGTAAAAGCTTAGCTGTTATCATATTTCAGAAAGAGTGAAATTTATAATGTTAGCATATTTTCCAATGCAGGCATTACCCTGTCTTTCCTTGTCTATATTTATGAAGTACAAATTATCAACGGCAATGTCATTATAAATTTTGTTATTTGCCTCGATTTCTTCGAACAATATTCTGTGTCAGTAGATGTTCGATAGTTTGAATGTGGGCTAATTGAGCATTTGCAGAAAGCAAAAGCCAATTCGATATATATCATCCTCAGCTTGCAGTAAAATGAGACGAAATCAGATTACAGATAACGAAGCAATCGGAATTGACTTGGAATTATAGGCTACACGCACGTTCATTCACGCCAGTACGCTGAAGAAGCTGACGAATCTCTTTCTGCACATGCGCATGCGCAAACGAAAAGGTGTAATTATGACTGGATTCAGGTTCTATCAAGAGAGTTGCATTTGGGTTATGTAATATATTGTCAATAACGGGAAAAGGTTAATCAAATGAGGTTCAGGTAATTTTAAATAGATCATTTGTTCAATCGTTGATTAATTTTTTAATCACGCAATATATATATATATATATATATATATATATATATATATATTCATTCGACAGATAATAATAATAATAATAATAATAATAATAATAATAATAATAATGTTTACCAAACAAATAATAACAATAGTATTATTGCTATTATCTGTCTAATGATATATATATATATATATATATATATATATATATATATTCATTCAACATAATATGAATAATATTAATTATTATTATTATTATTATTATTATTATTATCTGACGAATGATAACATATATATATAAATATATTCATTCAACAGATAATAATATCAATAATATTAATTATTATTATTATTTTATTATTATCTGACGAATGAATATATATGTGTATATATATATATGTATACATATTCATTAGATATATATAATAAATAATAATAATACTAATAATTACAATTATTATTATTATTATTATTATTATTATTGTTGTCATAATTCTTGTTGTTATCATTAGTATTTCATATAACTTTTAAGGAAAGGAAATTGTGAGTATCTTGTATGAACATCACTCAGGCTATGTAACATTGATATAACTTTAAATGCACCCACAAAAAATATCAAAGCTAATTGTTCAGACATCGTGATCAAAGATTACAAAAACAGAATGCGCTTGGTTAGTTACATGAAAATCCCTGCAGATTGTCATGAATCTTTCAGGTTCTTACAAATGTATTAATATATGAGAATCTCTGAGTAGATATCTATAAAATGTGAGTTATGCTGATAAAAATAATACCAGTTTTAGCTGGACTCTTCAAATTTATTGAAAAGCATTCCGATAAAACAGATCCCTAGCTGTCTAAATATTATAGAAATACAAAATATTATACTCACATGTACAGCTCACAAAAAATGAAAAGGTTTATCTATGTTAAATGTGTATGATTTTTTAACATATATTATGACAGGAAGATGTCATAAAGACATAAAAAAAATATGCATTCAGAAGAAATCAACAATAATAATAATATTAATAATAATACAATTCTAGTCCCTTCTATTTGATCAAAACATTTTTTTTAATCGTTTCACCCCGAGCAGGGGATTCCACTGCCACTGTAGCGCAGGGGGTTACATATCGTCGGGGGAGTGATGGGAAATGATGGTTAGATATAGGAAATGTTAGAAGGAGGGTGATGAACGGGTAAGGGTAGCGAGAAAGAGGGTTGGTTAGATGGTGAGAGTGTTTGAAAGAATAAACCTTACACTTAAACTCCTGGAGATTGTAGCCGTCGGGGAAGCAGGCATGTGGAAGGGAATTCCACAGGCTGGAAGTGCGAAAAAAGAAGCTGTTGGAGTAGAAATTACGGTTTTATTTTATCGGTTTCACTGTAAAAAGGTGGGACCTAGTTGCCAATCTAGTATCTCGTGTAAATTGTAACAAGCACAGCACCTATCCTTCTAAACGATTGCTTAGTTTAATTTTTTAATAGAAATGGAAACATAATATGCTATAATTTTCTTTTTTATCACATTATAAAAAATGCTCGGTAAAAAAACATTCTAAAAAATAATCTATATATATGAAAGGCAAGATATTTATGTGAGTGTGTGTCTATCTGTATGCCCTTTATACAAATACACAATTTTTATCCGATTCTTTTCAAACTTCACAAAAATATTCTTTAGGCTTCTGATAAGGTCATGGGTCTCTTATTTTTTCAATTTGCTACTGATATTGGAAATCGATACCCCGATATCCGATCAGGTTTGATCAAAATCAGGATTTTAGCCCTTTTATCGTGATTCTTACTGCAGAATTTGCCCTAACGTTGTAAAATTATAGTTGTTAGTCTCGGACATTAATACATTTTCTTAGACGATTCATTTTCTACGAAATCCGAAATCAATACCCACTATATTCAATTTAATATGATCAAAAACTGATATGTAGGCATCAATATTTTCTCCAATTTTACTCCCCATGGGTACGATAAGTTTTCATGGACTTACGTAGGTTAGTTTATCCTTGGATGTCTTATTTGACTCTGATATTAGAAATTGATAACCCGATGACCTAACGGGTCTGATTAATATCAGGTTTTCAGCCCTTTTACTTTGGTTTTTGCTTCGGGTTTCGCTCTAAGAAGGTATAACTGTAGTTCTTAGTCTCAGCCATGATACTATTTACTCAGAGGACTTATTTAGCTTTCAAAATTCAGTTTGTGACGGAAATTTTATTTGACATCTTTACTGGAAATCAAAATTTGACTTACATCCATTCATTTTAGTAAATTCTACAGCTTCGCGATCAATCTTTCAACAACCTCTGTTTTTATTGTGCCAAAGTCCAAAGAGTCTGAGCTCCAGGACCATGGATTAGTTTGAAAGTTTTTATTACACCCGAGGAAAGCCAGGCTTTTCTGCCAGTTGTAGATAAAACTTAAATATATTGACATACCCTCGATTTCATATGTAATTCATCATGTGAAACTTTTGGAAAACATATTTGAAATATTGGTGTCTATTTTGTGAGACACTGCGTGTCAGTAAACAAACATACCGTTTCGTTGTAACAGCAAGTATCAGATAAGAAGCAAAAAATAACAATGTGCTTACTTTTTAATGATGTTATTTCAAATTATCCTAATATTTTAACGTTTTAAATAAGATATAATAATCTTCCGAAAAAATGTTAGCTTTTTATTATGAAGTCAAAATTTAGAAGTGTTGAAATACAGCTATAAATTTGCCAATGCCATATTAATAATGTACTAAAAGACAAGGAGTCATTCAATGCTCAGTTTCAATGCAAATCGCAGCAAACAAAATTAGTTCCAATAAGGCGAGGTAAATGCAGATAGAATGGACAGCATTTGAATGGAAACTCGAAGTGGAATAAATTAAGAGAGAATGTAGTAGCATGATCTATCGTGATCATTCCGAAACCATAAAGCTATTGAAAAAGGGAAAACAGTGTCAGTAAATATTAAAAGAAAGTAAGTTCGGTAGATCAAGGATTTTTGTCTTGTCAAACTTATTCGATGTATACAATGAGAAAATTCATAGAGAATTAAATGTCCATTTAGGATTTATTATTAGCGGATTCAATATTAACAATATAAGATATATACTTATTGCACAGTGATCATAGATGATACAGAACAGAAATTGCAGGAACTCCTTCAATAAGCAATAAAGAAAAACGAAAAGAAATGTATAAACGTCAATTACTACTAAACAGATTACATCGTTGCTTTTTTGCAAAATAATAAGCCCTAGAAATTACACATTGGATACACCAAAATCAAAGGAAGAGATAAATGTACATGTCAAGGAAAGGCTTTAACAGAGGACAGAAAGTACGACCCTGAAATCCAAAGACGCCATTTGATAGTCAAAGATGAATTCAAAAAGATAATATTCTTCTACTTCTTCTTCTTCTCTATGCCCTGTCCCTTCAGGACGTAGGCGATCATGGTTCTCCACGTCTCCCTATACCTGGTGGCTCTTAGTATGTTTTCTCCTGTTAAACCTCGCCACCCCCTTTCCGTAATACACCTGATCAGGCCCTGCAAATATGTTATCCACTGCCTTCCTCTGTCTCTTTTTCCTTCTATCTGGCCTGTTAGTATCAGGTTCTCCAAGCCCTCCTTGCTCACTGCATCTCCCAGGAAATTCAGTTGTCGCTTCCTGATGCTCACAATTAATTTCATTTTCGTTGACATTTAAATGCAACGTCAGTTGTCAATTTTTATCTCCTTGTTTCCATGTTTCTCTTATTATTTTTTCGACTTCCCCTGTTCCTTTTTTAATGTTTCACTGTATCTCTCTGTGCTAAAGTGACAGGCTTGCCTTGCTTAGAGTTAAATTTATTTTACAAAGTAGAGAAATATGTTGACTATTATAAACTTCTCGTTAGATTTAAGATTTCGTAGCAGTCACCTCAATTGTAATAGCTTTCACGTTAACGTTATCTGGTCATCCGAAGCATTCTAAATTTTAGAAAACAATTTCCATGATTCTAATAAAATTGTGAAAACTAGGAATATTCTCATCGGTTTTTGGAAACTATATGTGAAATTTTTATATGGCTTTCGTTTCATGATAACAAAACGAAATTAATATTTGATATAATATAAAATTCATTCGATATTCTCATTTCATTAAGTGAAGAAATTTGTACATAGAACTATAAAAACACAACTGGTATTTCCATAGCAAATAAAGGTGATAAGCGGATCTTTATAATATGAACTCGAAGGACTTCTTGCATGCCTTGGAGAGCGATTGGCTTATCTTACAAACGTGTTCGAATGGATAACAGAACTATAACAAAGAAAGATGTACAAGTCTCCGAATTTGCAGTAACAAAAGACAGAAATATATGAAGAGTAATCTTTGGTAATATTTTGAAGATACACAGTGCAGAAAAGAAGTGACTATTTAATTTGGAGATTTCATCATTTCTTCCAAAAACCGAAATAATTTAGACGTCGTATATTAATTACGTAAAAACTAAACTCAGAACAGAAAAGAAAGAATGAATTAAAAATGAATCTTATCTTTTCACTTTCGAATCAGAGAAATCGGTGATAAGAGAAAGAAGTTATCTCTCTTATCGTCTCATGATTGAAAAAATGTTGCAGAATATTTCATTAAAATAGGACGGAATTTCAAATAATACGAAGGCAGACAAAATACCAGTACCTAATTTTGTATTATTTTGTAAATAAAAAATTGGTAGTTCTTAATTTTACTTCTGTAGAATTATTCAACCTCTCACTTAAATCACAGATGTAGGTAGCTAAAATGTATTAGTAACTTGTGATGACGGTCAGATTCCGACCTAATGGTTACTTGTGAATTGATAGTTCAAATTCTAAATGAAAAGAAAGCAAATCAGTGAAGGACAATAACGACCTCATGTATTTCTCATTAACAGTGTCATTTTATTATACTAAATGACATATTTTATGTTATTTTTTTTCTTTGATTTCTATTGTTTAAGCATCTTTCTGTGGGATACATCCCGTGATTTAATGAGAGAATTTGATTCATGACATTTTCCACTTATCAATCTGATTAAGCTCTTCTTAATGTGTAACCAAAAATTGTAAGTACAATCTTCTGCATTTCTTTAAGTTATGGATTATCAGGTATCGTTTCACTGAGTTAGCGGAAACGTTTAACTACCTTACGTAGGGCCCAAAGTACGGAATGAATATTTGTTGTATTATTATAATTATTTTTCACGTTGTAGGATCTTCACAATTATATGTATTTCATGCCTGTCGTTCGACGCCTTCAGACATGCCTAAAATATGAGCTATATGAAACAGTTTGTTCAAACCAATAATTTAAAAAAAATCGTGTGAACGGGACATTGGAACTTGGAAAGGACACCTACGTCGGATCTCGCATACTAATTCTACACAATTAAAATATGGATCTTAAATTAATAACGTATATATCCCTATTTAACAAAAAAAAAAGCAAACCACAGACTCCCGAGGCAATATTCATTAAAAAGCTTAAGTCGTCAATTAATAGAATAAGTTAGGAATACTGTAGTAATGTTCTAAAATGTTTCTAAAAAGAACTGTTTTTTTCATGCTTTAACACCTACATGACCATGACATTACAACATATAAAAGGATTACATTTTGGATAATTTTCACGTTCTCATGAACGCTAAGCAATTTTTCAAAAGTTATATTTGAAGCAGAAAAAAATTCAGAGATTTTTAGCAATAAAGTTTTGCGGTTATTTTTTTGTTACCACAACTCACACCCCTGAAGATGATCATAGAAAGAGATTGAAAGTACTTGGGTACATTGAGAAATATATGATAATAACATCTGTCAAAGTTACGGTTCATTTTTGACATCTGTCAATTATAACACGCGAGAAAATTATCCGTGGGTATGAAAGGATTTTATTAAATGTATGCATACAAAATGTTTGCAGTTTATTTAATCTGATAGTTTTAACAGAAAATTTGTTGTTTAAAAATACAAATAGCCCTCTTTGTAGACATACATAACGTTAGCAATTAAAATAGGTAGCACATATGTCCACGAAAAGTAATCACCGACATAATCAATGTGTCGACTAATGGTTCTCTATTAAACAAAAAGTTACGAAAGAAAGACAATGTCATGTGTAAATGTAGTGATGACTTGAATATGCTTATTTTCTTTGAAAAACTCTTAACGGAGAATCGTTTTACAGGGTGCGAGGGATTAAATATCTTTTAAATTAAGTAAAAATGAAAATGACACAGAAATCTCTTTTTAACAGATATATTTACCAAAATAACTTTACTCTTACAAGAAGTTGTATTGATAGCCAGCATAAACTGCACTACACACATAAAATGAAAGTGGTTGCAGTCTGAGGAGAGAGTATGCCAGATATCAGCAGTTTAATGGTCACAGAAATTGTCTGAGACGTATGACTGTTTCGTTCTGCTTGTGTGTCATGGTGCAGTGTCCAGTTGCCAGACACTAATTCACCCAGAAGCCACCTTTTTGAGGGCAGCACTACCTCCTTAAGGTACTTCATGTAGGCCTCCGTGTTGAGTGTGAATCACTTAAAAAAATATCGGGAGTTATATTTCTCTTCAAACGATCACAGCAAAGTTCTCGAGCTGCTCTAAACTTCGTAATCCCAATTAGACTAAACCATTTATTTCAGAATACTCTCTACTCTCCTAGACATGAAAGCAATTGGATCATTTGAACATTGGATCATCCGGCGTTAATGCCGTTTCTAAATTTATGTAAGAGTGAATTGCTTCATGGCGTTATTTATCTCATATTCGGTGCCCAACTGACACTACTATACATTGCTTCTAACAAAATCAATTTCGATGAACGCATAAGCGCAAAAAGAAAAAAACTATAAAAGTGATGAGATCGCTCTCTGTATGTATACAACCCAGCCAATTTCATTGTGTCGGATAACCCGTTGTTTATAAAACAAGTTTAATCCATTTTTTCATATATCTTATTTTTCAGACTTGTAGATGTCTAGCATCTAGCATTTTTAGAAATACTAATAGGGAAACAGATTTTATTAACCAATATCTCGAACATGTGACAGCTCATACGTGATTAGTAGTAGTTCTCGTAGTCTGAGCGGATATGTGAACCACCAATACAAAAAAATCATAAAGAAAACAAGCTTCATGTTATACTGAAATGGAAGTTTCTTCAGAACATACCTTATTTCAAATAGAGTCATATTTACTCAGCTTGGCATTACACAGCGTACGAAATAAAACATTGAGTTTTACGGGATATCTCAATGCTAATACTACACTATTTACATTATTCGAACTATTGTCCTCATCTTGGTTGATATTTGTACGACGTATCGGCCCTTTCACACTCAGGCCTTCTTCCGGTCCTTGTTATTTTGAACCGAAACCTTTATTACGATCTCTCATTACTTGCGCGAAGCCTTTTTTTAGAGTTATAAGTTCAACTGACTCTAAGTTACTTGTTCACCACAGTATTTAACTCACAAAAATTTGAGTCAAGTCACTGGAACTAACCAAAAACTATATCGATTTAATCCTTAAGGTCCACAACTGAAATCTGGAACGTATAAAACTAATGTAAAGTAACAATTTTTACCAGACTTTCTATTACACTTTTTTTATGTAAATGTTATTCTCCAGTAATTTTTGATGTTAATTGTTTCCACCAGCATTTTCTATATATTTTAAATATAGACAAATATTAAATACTAATAGTGTTGGACCAATCTTTAATGTAGGAATAGCCTATTTAAACATAGAAAATCAGTAAAATATTATACTGAGTGTACTTCGACAAAATTCAAATTCTTATATCAGCAACAAACGTGAGACTATTTATTTACAACACAGTATGTATAACATTTAAATGCAAAAATATCAGCATTATTAAAAATCCAGTGTCTCTTCAGATAGGTTATCTAAAGAAAGCTCGAAGCACTACAAAGATTTATTATCAGTTAACGCAAACTCAACAATATAAGATAAGCAGAAGACTCTACGTTGAGGATAGAATCAAAATTAAGGGACCACCAAGAAATGGTAGTAAAGGAAAAGATAAAAAGAATTTCCAATGCCACAACTTTTCCTTTCTTTGAGGTTTCTATAAATATTTCATTGTAATTATTCGGATGAAATTTTTGCTACGCTACCTAGACGTTTCGAATGTAGGCGCAACACTAGACTGGTGTCAAGATCACATCAATATTACGAGACTAGCATCGAGGTTTCCTTAAATATTACAGTTGATTTGGCCAGATGTAACAGCGAATTCTAAGGATAATAGTATTTTTATTGTAGCTCTAGCATTTGGAAGTTTCTTCTGGCCTCATGCCTTCTAGCCAACTGCAATCTGAAGAAATTTAAATGCAATATCAATCGATCTCTACGGCTCAACTTATGACACTTTCCATTTTTGCTCAGTTTTAATGATTCTCTTACGAATGCTTCCAAATTATCTAAAAATTAGTGTCTTAGTCGCTTTAATTACTTGTATGGGATGATAATGATTAGAACAATTAATTCAAGAAAACAGAAAAGTTTTGTTACTATTAGAAAAGACGCTATTTGCAAAATCTAAATTGATTTTGAAAAATAAAACAAAACAAGAAAAATGTTTTCTGGGTTACTCAAAATTCGTTCTAGAAATGCTTTAGTTAATCTGAAAGAAGGAAACATACAATGTATCTATTATATTCCACATCGATGATGAATTAAGAACTGTTGTATCAAGTGCATTGACAACCAAGAAGGATATGTTTAAACAGAACGCGAGAGGATAATTTTTTTTGCGCCTTGGCTGTGTAAAATATTTTAACTTTTGTAGCTTTTAGCAAAATTCTTCAATTTTCCTCCCCACCACTTTCCATCCTATATTTTCACAAGACTTTCAGATTGGTAGTCCACTGAATTCCACTATCAATTTTAGCTTTTATGAATGCAGAATTCTCTAAGTCTACCTTTGTCATTAAGTGTCCAAACATTTCATCTCTCTCATTTTGATCCTTAGTAGTTAGTATTCGTTTTATTTAATTTTTTCATATGTGATTTTTTGTTACCACACTCAAAACATGGCATGCTTAAAATATTTATCATATATTCAATAGTGTTCATGCCTGCAGATAAGATCTACACATAAAGTTTTCTATTTTTTTCAACATTAAGTATTAAAGAAGATCTCAAATATAAACTGTGAATATGATACATTATAGTGAGGTGAGATTATAATAAAAATAACTTATGAGATGAGCAGTGACAATTAAGTGATGAGAGAAAGTTTATAAAGTCAATTTATTTTTCTCATATTGACTTGACGCATTTTTATATATTGACTTGACACTTATTTATTAACATGATTTAAAATCTAGAATTGTAGGTGAATCTCTGGTAGGCTCATATATTCTCCAAGTACTTCGTAGGAAAGCTGTCTACAGAGACTACAATTCCAGACCTGCTAGAGGACATACGTTTGCTCATACCAAGATGCATGTGCTTTGTGCATGAAATAACTCTAACTTTTTGATTCATATTATTAGTGATGTTTTGGCGGACCGTTTTCTTGTCCTCAGTGTTTTAGATTTTACCTATGAAGCAACATAACAGAATTGGTTTAAGAAGCAGATATTAATAACGCAGAAATTTGTCATCAATGTGTTGTGGAATCCTGTTAAACTATTCGACAATATGTTTGCTTACTTGAAAGGATCTGCCAATCAATGATCTGACAGCTGAATGCTTGTATAGAATCAAGCGGGTTACATTATTAATATTTAATATGAGTTGACTTATAGAAATACATTCAAACAGATATTTTACCTTATTTTGTGTAACCTTGTGTGTGTTGTGTGTGTGCGTGAGTGTGAATCCCCTCAGATAGAATGTAGCAAATATTTTTGTAGAAGAATCAAAATGAATAAAAAGAAACAAGAACAAAATCTATATTTTGCTGTATTGGGTTTTAAATATTCAAGGTCTAATATCCTGGATTCAATCCCTGAATATGTAAAACAGTTTTCTGTTAAAGCAGAGTATGGTTTTGAAGTTGTTGTTTTATTTTTGTTTTTGATTTTTTCACTGCACAGTATAGTAATGTCACAAGAGCCCATTCGATGTGTAAAGGAGTTCCATAGTGCAATTCACTCTTCCCGAAACCTAGAAACGGCATGCTCTGTAGCTTGGCCTTCGAGCTGCAAGCTTCAAAAGAAACATTTTAGTGTGTTTGGAAATCAAGCTTTGGACAGTTCAGAGGAATTGGAAATAGTTGACTCAGTATGTTGGTGTTTACGAAGGTACTGTAGCTACGAAAACATACGCTGATTATTCTGATGAGAATACAAGAATTTGAGGTGGAGGCCTTACACCTAACACCAAATCCCATATGAGTGCATCAGAAACATGACAAAAACCACCTATTTAACTTTAATTCAAACTACACATATAAGACTAAATCTGTATAATTATAGAGCATTCAGAATTGTCAGTGCACAAGAACTACCCAAAGAGGAAAAATACATAGAAAACACTTTCAAATACTCCAGTATACTTATCGCTTCACACAGAGCGTTAAGAGAAAGGCAAAAATAAATACACGCCCGAAACTAAAATAACATTATCTGCAAGAATAGATTAAGATAATACTGATGCATAAATTTATCTATCATTTCTATAACATCCAAGATCCAAAACCACTATTCCTATCTAAACAGCATCCAAACATTCGAAACAACTTCCAAAGCAGTTATGGATATAAGAACTAAAACACAAATAGCAAAACAATTCCAAATCAAACGTATATAAAATATATCGCGAGAGCTTTTCTTCAAAAGACGCTGAAAAAACAATGAAGAAATGTAATTAACCCTAACTATGAACACAAATGGGAACCCATAAATCACAATTTAACATGTACACTAGTCATATACAGAAAAAATTCGACCACGATTTTCATCTAAAAAATGCCCTACGCATCAAAAGAGAAAGTAATTTAATCAGAAGAAAAATCCCCAAAAGTTTTGCCATCGAGGATTATTGAAATATAAATATACATCTCAGGTTATGTTCTTAATCTTTCCTTTCCTAAAAGAACTACTATTTTATCAAACGATCCTAAACAACCATATATACGTTGAAAAATCACAAGCAAACTCTTAAATACTTTACATCAAAATATGAATTTGGACAGTATTAACGTGCATCGATTGCCATAACAACAAAACATAATCAACACAATAATCTTTAAAAAAAAATAAGAAGGAATATTACTCACACAGTTTACTTTTCCTCAGATTTTAACTTAGAATCCATTTCAAATGTTTTGATTGTTATTTCACAGGCCTGATGGATATTGATGAAATTTCTCAAATTTCCAAACCTTGAAAAAGCAACGATATCCTCGCGTCACTATATATAAATACGTGTAATATTATATATTCTACATTGACTTGATAATACCACACAATGAACGAAATGCCTCACATAATTACATTTTTGTCTCTTTTTTATCATATATATATATATATATATATATATATATGCGTGTGTGTGTGTGTGTGTGTGTGTATGAATAGACATAGAGAAAGAGAGAGAGAGAGGTAGGGATAGAGAGAAAGTAGTAAATTTCCGAACTCGTGTATGTTAATATTTTTGGGCTGTTATCCTGCTACACGCCATAATCATCTTAGACCTTACACCATTATTCAATAATTTTTAAACACACATCTCGTTAGCCGCCTTTTCCAAAAATTTAATTTACATTACCTCATATCTAAATTTTTTTAACATATACACATATAGATTATATATATATATATATATATATATATATATATATAGATAGATAGATAGATAGATAGATAGATAGATAGATAGATATATCAACTACATAGATTCATGTAAAAAATTGGAAATATTTTAGTGTTTCAAATTAAGAACTGACTAATTTTCATTGATTTAATTTGCAAAGATAATGAAATACATTAAAAGATTAAGATATAAACGATGTAAGAAGCCACTAGCTTATTGTTTATGTTGAACAGCATTATGACTATATTCTATAATGATAGTAATGATAATCCATTTGCAAAAAAATCATAGAAAATATGTATTGAAGAAACGTGATCTAAGAAAGTTAAATTAAAATTGACACAAGTTACTCTTACATCTGCGTCTGTGATTAATGGAGTGTTATTTGTTTTGAATATGTATGTAAGGCAGTGGTAACAGATTAGGATTGATCAAACTTGTTTATGAATTACGTCGTATGTGATCAAGAACATACAAGTATTGTTCCTTCTTTAAACCCAAATGCTGATTATAAGAAGATGTGGGCAAAAGAGAGGAAAGAAGGAAAAAATTGGGCATTCAATAATTTAGCAATTTTTTTTCGTGTTAAAGAAAATGAAGTTTATAAAATGGCTTCCTATTAAGAATATTTTTTTCGATAAAGTCTTTTTTAAAATTATTAATTGAAAAAAAAATATTTGCAAAATCTTATTTCAGTTTTAAAATATAGAATTATACAGATTCGAAAAAAATATTACCGATGAATTTTTTATAGATGTTTAGTAATAGGTTTGTTTATGCTTATCAGAACGGTGACTTTCTGGTTGTTTTTTGTTTTTTTTTCATAAATATAACTAACGCAGAATATGTGTTTCGACTGTAGCAATAGATTGCAGCTTTGAGGCACTGTACGATGATGTGTTAGTTTAAATGTTGGCTGTAAACAACTCTGTCGTTCTGAAAGTAAATTGCTTGATTTTTTTCAAATCAGGAATATACAGACTACGGTTTGATCGGCCGATGGGCGTCAATGGGCTTGCTTTATCTGTTATACATCCTCCTCCTCCTCCTTCTTCTTACCCTCCTCCTTATAATACTTCAATCTCTTCTCCTTCTTTTTCTTCTACTTCTCCTTCCCCTCTTCCTTCTTCTTTCTTCTTCCTTCTATTTTCTACTTCTTCTATATGCAGTGTCTCTTCAAACGTAGGCATATATGACTTTCTTCAGCTTCCTACCTCTTTTAGCTCTTAACACAATTTCTCATGTTAAAGCGCCAAACACCTCTTCTGCCATCCATTTGCTCAAGCTCAATAAGTATGTTATAAATTGTTTTCCTCTGTCTTTAAGTCTGTCTATCTTGTGTGTATCAGATTATTCAAGCCCTCCTTCCTCAGCACATGTCCCAGAAACTTTAGTCGTCTTTTCCTAATGTTAAATATTAGTTTTTTTTTTGTTTCCACTATGTCTAAAATTTCGTCGTTGCTCACATATTTGGTCCAGGTTATTCTAAGTCTCTCTCTGTAGAACCACATTTTGATTGCTTAATATATTTCATTAATATTTGATGAGATTGTCCAGCATTCTCTGCGACAATGAAGGACAAACATCACATAAAAATACGTTAATCGTTTCATTGTTTTTTATAAAAAATTTCCAGTCTCTCAATTTTCTTCTTAGCTTTTGTAATGCATCTTTTGCCTTGACAAATCGCCTTTGGATCTCAGTGTCGCTCATTCTGTCCTCTTTTAGAACAACTCCCAGAAATTTATGTTTCTTTACCTGATTGATTTTACTTTCCCCGCATTTTAATTGTTATTTTAGGCTCCTCTTTTTACAGATAATGTTGAATTATACTTTGTAATTTATGTTTAATCTTTTTTTGTCGATTTCATTAGCGACCTTCTGTAGGATATTTTGTAAAAGGTGATTTTCCTTTTCTTTTCTGCTGTCAGCACTCTATCAACATGGATTCGTTGAATATGTTGAATAATTCTTGTGAGAAGACACTTCCTTGCACTGCACCCACTTTTTTGTATATAAGCTGAACTGATTTCCGATCAGCTAATATCTCCTCAAAGGATTTCTTGTACATAACGAGGAACTGGCTTGAAATACACAGTACCTCTAAAACTAAGTTAGTAACGATTCATCTTCACAGACAAAGCCCGTGCATTCTCCAGGCATAATGAACGGTTGCCTTGAATATTGGTTTCGTGAATATATCACACTGGAACTCATGTACAACTCGTGTATCTGAGTCATTCGTTAAAAAGATTTCAAAATGTTAGGCTCCCCGTGCGGCGCAAAAACGAATCTAACTCCAAAGGTTATGCAATATCTAAACTAGAGTCAGAGCAAGCCACAAAATGGAGTATTGCTGCCACATCTGAGCTAGAGCAACCCATTCCTCACATTTTCATCCTCGATCGAATTCAGGATTGCGTCTCGCAGGTGTAGTTACAAACCTGGAGCATATTAGTATTGTAATGACAGTAGTTTTCCATTTTTTTCAAAACAAACTTACAGAAGTACTGAGAAAAACATTAGATTGAAAGAAAAAATAAAAACATAACTATTTCTCTGACGGTGCTGCTTCGCATTATAAAAGTTATAAAGATGTTATCAATATTTGCGACCATAAATCTGGTTTTGGTATCAATGCAAAGTGACACTATTTTGCTACATATGATCAGAAATAACTATGAGATAAGTTTTGTTGGCTCCATGAAGACATTAGTAGAAAAAGCAGGTCTGAAGCAACCCAATAATGAACACATAATGACATCAAGAAAGGAGAAATTTATTCAGGCATAAATATTTTTAATTACTCAACAAATTATTAAATTAATGAAGCAGAAATCTTTAAAATACATATATCCTAGATGTCATTTTTCAAGACTTTTTCTGCTTTAACGGTATTTTCCGTAAAAATACATTCACTGGTTCCTCCAATCTAAACGTTCACAGATAGGATTTAAAAAACACGGATTCGAATCATCTTCATTGCCTTCATATATTAGGTTCCACTCAGACAGCTTTTATCCCAAGAACTGATGCAATATTAAACGGACTCCAAAAGAATTACTACATCCACTATTACAATGTTAAACCGCTCAAATCGTAGATCAAATGTTATCTAATCTAATAAAATTCACTTTTCCTAGCCTTAGATATCCTTATAACAGCTCAGTGAGTATTTCGCTAACTTGAGAGGTTCATGTTCTTTGTAATGATTGAACAATAGTAAAAACAGTAAGAAAAGTAACCATATTGGTACTGTGGACGATTTGTCTAGTGGTGCAAATAAATACAAATTTTTGAAAAATTTTAAATCTAATACTATTGCTTTATGATATATAATCGATGTAATGCGATGCATCTTTTGTGATACATTTCACTGGTGATGTAAATGTGAATTAACTTAACAGAGAATTAAAGAAAAATTTACATTGCATCATATTTAAATTAAAACGTGGGGATATTACTCGAATTGTTATAAAAGATAAAGTGCAGTAGTGTACTATGCATACTGAAAATGAAACGTTGTAATGGACAACGTTAAAAATGGTGTTAATGACATTTAGATTTATTATTTTTTAATAATCCTCAACTTCGGAAATGCCCCATGTGTTGCACCCCTGGATTCCATATTTCTTTTTACTTCATAGTTGACTTGACAGGATTATTTCCACAGTCGTTTATAGTTAGGTTGCAGTTGCAAACCAAATTTTATAAAATCTATTCAGTCTTGCTATTTAATCCATAGTTGGCGATAAAATATAATTCGTACTTTTTCAATTGTATTTCTGCGCAATTGAATGTAACGAACTTGTCTGGAATTCGAACCAACCACTCAAAAATATTTTTCCGAATTGTTATCCATTACACTCACCAATTATCCAAGATTATATTCCTGGTATTTCGAAGTGTTATATAATTTAAATACTGAAAAAATTAAGCATTTCTTAACTTCGATGATCGGATGAGAACCTATGTTTGAATTTTATATAGATGCAAGCACAGAAGACATAATAATGAGAGAATATTGCGAACTAGATACAGTAAGATATAGACTATATTTAATGTAAATATTGATGTTGTCAAATAGTGTAAAGTCTAAAGAAAAAAGAAATTTGAATGTCTTGCGATTTTAATGAAAAAATAATAGCGTTAAAATTTCCACTTTACGAATTAAAAAGAAAAAAATGTTGGATTTTTATGTAAACATCTCATTTAATTAAGAAATTTGATTTATGAAAAGTATACAAAAGATGACCGTACCAATGTTTGTAGATGTTGGAAAATAAGGTAAACAATATTCGATGTAATATCAGTTTTTCAATATGACAGTTTATTCTGGTAAATAATCACAGATGAAAAGGAGACTGGAGGAAAGTGAAATGAGATACAACAAGAAGATGCAGAGAATAACGTGGGTTGAATCTGGGAGCAACAATGACGTTTTAAGTTAAACGGAAATAAAAAGTAAACTCATAATTAGAATCAAAAAGAGACAGTTAAGGATTAAGGGGTACATAAGGAAGAAGTTGGGATCAAAACATATGACACTTAAATGATGAACAAAAGGTAAGAAAGACGAAACAAATCAGTGTTTACCTAACTTATCGTGTTGTAAAAATGGTTGGTAGAACAAGGATTAGGAGTGATAGCAAAAAAGCATAAATTTACTAAAACATACAAAGAGCAAAGGAATTGTGAAGAGGCATAATCACACACATCTTTAAGGGACATGGCACATAGAAGAAAACGATGTTTTTAATTTTTCTACACTGTAATTTAACAATTTTGTTGCAAAATTTATGGTTTCTCAGACATCGTTAGATGAATATTGTTCTGAAGATCTATGAACATTGACACTATGGATTTTCTGGACCTGTACTTCGAAGGACTCCTAAAAATACATAAGTGATGAACTAGTAATCACTGATATTTTTTAGTTTACATTAAGAAATTTTGATGACATTTTAATATTTTAGCAACAATTAATTATAATAAAAAGTTAAAATGCATTTGAGTAAGGTTTTCAACAGACAGCTTCTAAAATTCCTAATATAAGCGAATCAATTATCAGTCAGTTAAAGGCCATAAGTGATATATGCTTGGGCTATCATGACTCGCAAGCGACATGACCGACTGGCAGAAGATTATCCCGCAGTAGATTACCATTTATTTCTGCGTTAGACGGGTTGCCTTCCAAGGCTATAGAACCCAATCTGTCCTCTTATTTAACCCATAACTGAAGAGAAGAGACATTTTATAACGGTATTTGCCCGTAAATGAATGCAACGAATTCAACAAGAATTCGAACTCGTCTCCTCGATTTCTCGTTCCAAGCCGATATCCACGGCACCAAAACGCATATCACAAGTATGAAACACCAAGTGAAGATCGAACTCACTACACAATTGTAATAGTTCTAGAGAAACACGTTTTCTAACCACATCAAGGATGAGTAAAAGCTATGAATGTTATCCTCTTGTGTAAATGTGGATCGAAGAACGATTGTGATCAAACATACTCTGTCAATTGAGATCTGCAATTGTTCTGATACATCGTTTTTTTTCTTTTATTTTTTTTCATGAATAAAATTAAAAAATAAATTCTTTTATCTGAATATTTTAAAACTAATTTGTATTGAGTCATTTCTTATTCCTAGAAATTTTTATATACTTTATTACAAATTTTGCTGAAAATAATTTGGCGAAATTAACTGTGATGAATATCATGTCTTCTAATTCAGCCTTGAAGTATTCAGACACATTTTCAAATATGTCACAGAAATGCTTAATATAGTCATCCAGCATATTACTTTTTTTGCAACTCTTTCTGCTTCAGCTTGTTTGTGTTTGCTTTCCTCAAATAGATTTTGTTCCATGTACATATATTTTTTCAAATTTAATCTGCCATTCGCAGCATTTATACAATAAAATGTTTGTGTTTGCACAGCCAAATATTGTCAAGTTAATAAAAAATAGAAAAAATATCAAACATCTGGAACTTCATATTCAATGGCAAACAGGATTCGTATTCTTCAATGGACAGGTATCCTTTCACGCCTCATATTTTTATTCCCAATGACAATGTGATAACTGTGAAATCACTTTCCACTGTATTTGCTTTATATACAAACTGTGTGCTTTTGTAGCGCGAATCCTTTTCTGTAGCCAAAGAGGAAAATTTCATAAAAGAATTCCTGAATTGTTTTCTCTTACAATCAATCAAAATCAGTTAGTTATTTTCAATATTTTTTTATGAAAGTTTTTTTGCTGATATTTCCCGCAGATCTCCTACGGTGTATATTGCATCAGGTGGGCGTAAATATTCTTATAGCATTTAAAAAAATATCTTTTCATCTATTAAACAACAACACCTGAGTTTTACGAAATCAATGAACTTACAGTTAGTGATTTCGATTAGAATTTCGTCTGAATGTAAGAGCACATATAAATCTTTGGCATCATGTGATAACGACTTGCTGTTATCCAAAAAGCAGGTTCTGAAGTCTTCCTATCCCTTCTTAGGAACAATTAACATGTTAAAGATGGCGAAAATGCCTGACTTTAATGTTGATTCAGACATAATCAAGCCGTTTAATGTAATACATAGGTTTATTTTTTAATTTAGTTTGGTTTACGATTGGCTTAGTTTCGTTTGATATGTTTTGATTTTTGGCCTATCAGCCTCAATATGTTATTTAATGCATAACAGTTTATTAAAACAGATGTTTATTAATAGAATATATACGCTTTGTGAGAAATAAATTTGTAGATCAGGTTCAATGAAGTAATTTTGTAAAGTCAGATTTTTTGAGAGTCAGATGTATCGTTTCTATGTTTTGTTTTTCTTTTTAATATATTGCTATTATTATTTTTGTCATCAAAAATGAATGGCTGGTAATATTTTTTCCATCGAAAATGTATGGGTGGTAATATTTCTTTTCTTTCAAATATGTATTGCTGGTAATATTTTTTCTCTCAAACATTTATTTGTTGATTCTTTACTATGAAAGTCTATTTTTATACGTTCTTTGTGTTTTGATTCGAGTTTGTGGTATATTTATTTGACCATCTAACAGATACTAACACCCCAGATCACAGTGAGCCTAAAAACAATATCAGTTAAATAGTTGTTCTGTGCCCTTTACAACCTCACAATCAGAGGCCTTGCTGCCGAATGCAGATCATAGTCATACACAGGACGATTAACCTTTGAAGAAGCATGAATCTTCTACAAAATCTTATATGCAAAATAACAGAATAGACTGGTAACTCTTTGCTGGGGAACAATCTGTGGTGATACCAACCGAGCAAAACGAGGGACCTGATGTTTGCACACTCACGACCAAAATGCAAATGACCAAAATTCGTCCGTGCGCATCCGGCTTCACGCAGTGTTCCGTTTGAAAACTAAAAACTAATTAAATATTAAATTCCAGTTCGCGAGCCTACACGAATTTTATTTATCGGCCAATGGGAAGCCCAGAATCAAATACAAGTGTGAATTCCCAAATGATCTGCTGCGATCCAAAAAGTCGAAACAAAAAGCCGAAACAGAAAGCATCACCGGACAGACAGACCAAGACAGACACTCGAGAGAGAGAAAAGTGTAATCAGTATCCTCCTTGACCGACGTCAAGCAGCTTGCTATGATAGCTTCCCTTCTTTCTCATCTTATCTTTCGCTGTCTAAAAACTACTTACTCACCAAAGGAGCGGATACATCAATGACATTCCTTACTTACAAGGCTTCCACATACCTAAGCATTAATTCTCTTTTCAGCATTTTATTGCCATGAACATTTTAACGTCCGTTGGACCCATATTTAAATGATTACTTTAATTGTAAAAACTTTAATTGATATGTGTATATATGAAAAGTTATTTCTCAACTCAATTTGCTTTTCCTGATTTATAAATCTTTTTATGACTTATAGTGGGCTATCTACAATAAGGCCAAATTACGTTAATCTGCAACAACATGCAACCCACTATAAATCTAGCAGAAAGGAAGGTCTGATTTCTAAATTTTGGAGAAGACAATGTAAAACATCGGCACGAAATTGACTCTGATTTCAATATATCCAATTTATTATCAAATAAAAATCCTTAATTCCTTAAGTGCCATGTGTGATGCACACTTGGATAAAAGTGATACATTTTAATTGCTGATAGATTTAACAAAAACTTACACGCAGTCAACATTTTGCTGTTGACTGCTTGCCAGCCAAACTTATAACATCCAGCGAAATTTTATAGTTAATTCCTAGCTGCAAAGAAATATAGGAACTCGTCCCTTTCCTAAGAATAATTGCGCATATGAATATAATTCAGCTCTCCGAATTCTCTCTCCGAGCCTTACATCCAGGTTCATCTTATCAAGTGCTCAATCATCCAGATAGGGAACAGGCTCAAGATGGTTTAATTTCTATAATAGAAAGAGAACTAATAATTTAACCTGATACGACCGTAACCACAGATTAAATAATAAGAATATTTGAATCTGCAATGTGAATTATCACAGATAATAAAATATGTAAAAATAGACGAAGATCTACTGGTCAAATAAAAAGAAAAAACAAATTGATATAAAAAAATGTTAAAACATGAATAATATATAGTGATCACATACATAAGAATGTGAAATAGTTTTGTTTGAGGAATATTTTTGTATTTTACCTAATAAATATTATCGTTCAAAACAATGATTTTGGTTATGAGTCGTAATGTAGGCATTAGGCTGAGAAAGTTGAACATTCTCTACACGTCTCAAGAGTTTGTCTTCAAGCAACGAAAATGTGATGCTAAAGAAGGATGCTGAACACGTGAGCAATGAAAATATTCTATAGAAAATGGAAAAATAACAACACTTAACATAATTGCGTTCCGTTGGAAACATCGAAAAGTGTACTGGATTGTTATTTGCTATCTGTCGTCTTATATGTCAGTAAAAGTTGGTCACTATCTTCCAAAAGAAAGGAGTGACACGAATCAACAAAAATAAAGTTCTACAGAAGCATGCTGAAAGTATCCTGGCTCATTAGTGTAAGAAGAGAGCAAAGACTAGGAATTAAAATAAAAAAGTAATAGGCAATTTAAATTCTTGGCCCACGTAATTAAGAAAGAGGTCTTAGTAAAACTGCTACTTACAGAGCGAATAAACGAAATGCGAACCTGGGAAATCCGCGTAAGACATACTTCATGGGCGTAATTAAATAGATATCTGTGTAGGTTATCGGAGAGATAACAAGAAGAAATATTAACAGCTACAAAATAGAGGAAAGCTTAGAAGGACATAATCGCTTGTTTCCTGAAGAGACACGACACATAAATTAAAGAAATATGCTTAATATCAGAATTAGAGTGTTGATATATATAGAAAGATTAGCAAGGATAATAACTTACTGTTTTAATATGTTTTAAAAAATGTTTTAATTTTACAACTGTGTAATAAATTTTTTGTAACTACCGAATGCAACCAGAGAAAAAGCCGAATGAAACTTTATGATAAATAGCAACAAATACAAAAATCATTATATGAGAAATGATTTGGCAAATAAACTTATTATTCAGTTTTGTTTCAAATTTTAATTTTCTTTTAATTCAATTTCTATTTCGGATATTCAATTAAATAAATATCCTTTACAGCTTAAAAAAATATTGAACTTTCTATGAAACTTCGCAAAGAAAATTGTTCATTACTTTAATCAAATTTGATTACCATATTTATTTTTCCGCAGAGAAAGTAAAATAGGCGAGCCATGATCTAATCTCGGTCAAGTCTATGGCGTTCTCTTTGGAACCTCTTTGTGGATACTATATTTACGAATTCAGGGAAACCATCTGATTCATCCAATTATTGCCTTATAAGCCTCTTACCAATTTTCGGAAAACAGTTCAAGGCTATTATCAATGCTGAAATAGTTCAGCATCTTAGTGCCTATAAACTTTTCTCAAAAAAATATTACGGCTTCCGCTTTGCTAGATACGCTAACGACCCTAACTAAGTATATGTACCAGGCTCTCGATAAGTCCGGCGAAGCTCGAGCTGTTGTCGTGTATATCTCCAAAGCATGTGATAGAGTCTAGCACGCCAGGTTTCTGTGCAAGCAGGGGTGGTTACGGGATGACTGGATTGGTTTGATCTCATTTTTCTTATCAAATCGCTTAATGAATGTCGTCTTGAAAGATATGATTCCATATCCTACCACACAAAAGCTGGTGTTCCTCAGCGTTCTATCGTATGCACGACGCTCTTTCTGATCTTTTTAAATGACCAAATCCCAAGTGGGCATCTATGGTGATGACACCAAAATTTATTTCTGCAACAGTAAGAAAACTGGCAAAGGGGACATAGATAACCTCGTTGTTAATCTCGAGAAGTACTTCCACTCTGTGGTCGACTGGGGTAAGAAATGGCTTGTAAATTTCAATGCTTCTAAAACGAAGCTGCTCTCTGTCAAGCATCACAGGCAGTGTATTCTGGTCCCCATAAATATGGACCAAGTGAGTCTCCCTGAAATCAATACATTGCACCTCCTCCGTACGTATGTCTCTTCGCTCTCCTGCTGATAAAACTTTTACTTTCTCATGTAGCCCCCTGCGCATCAGTGGCGGTACCGCCTTGCTTATGGTGAAACGGCTAAAAGAAAGTAAATGCGCTCAGACCTTGTTTGCATAGTGAGATAAAACGATTTATCTATAGGTGGAAAATATACAGAAACAACACGAAACCAGTACACAATATTTCCAAAGTTAAATCACATGATAATAAAAGGAATCATTGGAGAAACATGATTGCCTACGTTCTAAAAGGTCATAACATTAAAAGGATATGAGAAACTGGTGTTTACAAAAATATCATCTGTAAATAAACGTATCGGAAATTGTCCGAATTTTTTACAAGTTATTCATTTTTGTTTGTTTCCATTTTTTTTGTTGTTGGAAAGGTCAGCTCGAAGGTCAAATAAGCCGCACGGATTGAAAACAATTAAGTATATTCTAGCAAGATTTGAGATCGAATTTTCTATATTCTAATCAATACGACATCGGCAGAACCTAAATGATCTGGTTACAGTGGCTAACAAGCAGCTGAAATTAAAAACCTTGTTACATACCTGTTTTTCTTGTCTCTTACTTATTTTCGACGTGATTTTGTTTTTACAACTAAAATTAGCTGTAGACTTACCTAGTTCTAGTATACAAAACAAATAGTTTTATTTACACCACCTGGAAACGCTTTCAAATGAAGTTTTAAGTTACATTTTTACAGCCAGTCATGTTATTGACTTGGCTGTCGAAGACCAGATGTCTAGAAAGGAAATACGAAAACAGAAGAAAAATAATAATAATGAATAAAATATCATGTAGAGAATTACGTAATTTCTAGGATAATGTCTGTATAAAAATAATCTTGCTTTATATCAACTTTTCCTTTTAAAAGTGTTATGCTGGGTGATATAGCAGATATTAGCTTTCTAATATTCATCTTCTTCTGTGTGCCGTGTCTCTTCAAGATATAGGTGATCATGGTCTTCGTAATCACCGTATCCTTTTTGTTTTTAATAAACCTTCTTCTGTTATCCTATTACATCGAAGCTTCACCTTCTATATGCACAAACCTGTCTAGTATGTCATGCGTAGCATTCCATTGTATCTCTTTCCCTCTATCGATCCGTGAATATCAGGTTCTCAAAATAGTCTTTCTTCATCATATTTTACAAACATTTTAGTCGTCTTTTCTTGATATTAAGTATTAGTTTCTTCTTGTGACCATCATTTTCAAAACGTCATCGTTGCTTACGTGTTCAGTTCATGGAATTCTCAACATCCTTCTGTAGAATCACATTTCAAATACTTCCAGCATTCTCTGGCATACTGTTAGACAGATATCACATAGCAATCCACTAATATCTCCTTTGTTTTCAGAGAAAAGTTTCTTTTTAATCCACAAGTTAACTTCATAAAATCATTGTTGGTGATGCCAATACGTCTTCAGATATCTGTATCCCACTTTCCGTTCTCTTTTAAAACATTTTTCAGGTTTTCCAGCTTCTGCACGATTTTAAATATCCCCAACTTGTAGGTGGGATTTTTTGGCTCCTCTTTTTAATGATTACAAACTATTCTGTTTTCTTGTAGTTTATATGTAATCTTTTCTTTCCGTTTTGTCTTTAACTACTTCCTGTAGGAAGACCTGTAATTTCTTTTGTGTATTTGTCATCAGCACCTTGTCATCTGTGTATCATATATATGTTCAGATTGGAGACGCGAACGACGAAAGCTGACAGGATTTCTAGAGATTTCAAAATTGTCTCGCTGAAAGTTTTTAAAAGGTCTGCTTAGAAGACACATCCTCACATACTTGTTTTGCACCCTTTTCTATTTAGGTGTATCTAGTGAACTTATTTTCTGTCCGGTTGCTGGATTTTCTTGATTAGTCTAAAGTCTTTCCTGAATATAGAGATTGCCGAGCTTCTCTATCAGGTCTTTATGTCATGTTGAATGTCTTTGTGTAGTTGATAAAATGACATAAATTATTAAAAAATCAGTGAATATTTTCTAGATTAAAAAAGAATGAACAATAATAATAAAAAGTCAGAACACAAACAAACGTTTACTTGCTTCCCCGAGAGCTCCAATCACCAAGAATTTAAATGCAAAATCAATAGTCATCTATCTCACTAAACTGCATCCTTTTTCTCATGCTCATCTCTCACCCCACACCACTCTCATCAGTATTCTCATCATTCTGTTACCCACTTCCTGACACCCCCTAAAACCTGTCACTGTTTATCATAACTTTTCTTCTATGTAACCCCCTGTATAACATTGAATGAGGCAATATGATTATATAAAAAAATGCATGACAGAAGAGAATGTGAAAAAAAAAAGGCTTAATGACTGGCAGTTGTGTTTGACAAAAAATTAACGTATCGCCTCTGAAAGGTGACTTTAATATTCACAGGGAGCAATATGTAAATTGTCGTCTGAATTTTACTTCTTCATATATCTTGTCTCTGTCAGGATGTAGGCAATCATGCACTTCTACTTGACTCTATCACTATTCCAAATATTTTCCTCTTTCTATCTCTCACAAACCTTGTTCATTTACTCAAGACTCACCATCTATTTAGTCAAACCTATCAAATATATCTCCCGCTTTATCTCTTTTTGTATTCTATCCGTTATGTGAATATTAGTTTCTCAACCCACTTTTTCCTCATTACGTGTCCCATGAACCGCAGCTGTCTAGTTGTAATTTTAAGTATGAATTTTCTTTTCGTTCTTCTTTTTCAACACTTGAAATTTGCTCACGTGTTCTGTCCATGGTATCCTCATTATCCTTCTGTAGTACGGCATTTCTACTTCATCGATCCTCTTTTTCATCCTTAAGAAAATCGTTTATCATTCACTGCTACATAATTCCATTTTTTCAATGAGATTTTCCTGCTTCTAATTACTCTAGATGGCCTTTGAAATGCGTGCTTGGTCATGCCAAAAGGTATTCGGATATCAATGTCACATTTTCCATCCACTGTCAGAAATTTTATGTGTTTTTTTAGTTACTTGGAGTTGTCTTCTAAATATTCCAAAAATAAAAACGCTGATATCTTAATTTAATATATAAATAAATAAATATATAAATATATATATATACATATATATATATATATATATATATATATATATATATATATATATATATATATATATATATATATATATATATATATATATATATCAATATATATATAAATATATATATACATATAAATATATATATATATATAATATATATATAAATATATATATATATATATATATATATATATATATATATATATATATATATATATATATATATATATATATATATATATATATATATATATATATATATATATATATATATATATATATATATATATATATATAAATATATATATAAATATATATATATAGAAATATAAATATATCAATATATATACATATAAATATATATATATAGAAATATATATATATGTAAATATATATATATATATAAATATATATATATATATTACACAAATATATATATATATATATATTACACAAATATATATATATATTACAAATATATATATATATATATATATTACAGATATATATATATATATATATTACATATATATATATATATATATGTATATATATATATATATGTATATATATATATTACACAAATATCATGAAATATTAAAGTCGATATTGCATTTAAACACTGTTTCCAGAAGACATCGGAATCGCTTGAATATCTGTGGAAAATCTTTTTTTCTTTGATGACTGCTGCCATAATTCTTGTGTTCTATTGATTTTTGGTACTATAAAGAATGTTCTTCATCTCTTGCACAACTGCCTCTCACACATAATAATAAGAAAATGTTGAATTCTACGAAGTTACGTGGGCTAATATAAGAGGCAATGTGGTCACAGAAAAAGAGTGACAACCATGACAGTGTTCTCCTAGTTGTATGTCATTGTACAGAATCCTGTTCGCAGATATAGACTTTTCTGGTACCCACTATCTAGACCCAGGGTAGCACTATCTCTTTGAAGCAATTCCTTGTTGACTCTGAGAACCGATACAAACACGAATAGAAGCATAATGACGCCATTTAATCGTGAGCACTCACAACACTCATATGTTGAATATATATTTCATCAAATTTTTTCTGAATTCGCTGAACTGTCCTAAGATTAACACCCAAACCCACTGAAATCTTCGAAGAAGGGCATGCTGTTTGCAATGTTTTCGGTGAATGAATTGATTCACTGAGGTCTTTTCCCATAGTAGGTGCCCAGCTGGCAAGTCGAAAAATCAAATATATTTACCATTTACACCCTATATATATACATATATATAGGGTGTAAATGGGAAACGTAATGAGGAAAAAAAGGTGTTTAGAATCCGGATAAAGAGAGAAAGCAGGAGATATATTTGATAGAGTTGAGTAAATGGATGGAGCAAGATTTGTGAGAGATACAAAGAGGAAAATATTTGGAATAACAAGTGATAGAGCCAAGTGGAAATCCATAATTGCCTACATCCTGAAAGGGACAAGATACAGGAAGAAGTAAAATTTACACTACAATTTACATATTGCTCCCTGTGAACACTGAAGTCAACATTCAGAGGCGACAGGGTAAAAATAAAAAAAATATATACCATTTACACCCTATACAGATATATATATATATATATATAGAGAGAGAGAGAGAGAGAGAGTGAGAGAGAGACAGACAGAGACAGAGACAGTGATAGAGAGGCAGGCAGAGACAAAGACAAAGACAGAGATAGATAGATAGATAGATAGATAGATAGTAAACAATATGAAATATTTACAAAATATTATAGATTTATTGAAATAATTATATATATATATATATATATATATATATATATATATATATATTATAGGTGGTGTCCTCATTCCGGATGTGGGCAAACATGAATCCACTAAACTTCTTATAGCTAATGATAATTAGCAGAATTTTATCCTTTTACCAAAACTCTGCTATCTGTTCCTGCATTACATCATACAGGCTGGTCTAATCGATGTCCTTACCGTGTTTTCCTCTTATTACTCATTTCAGGTCCAAGGCATTGTAGTTTTCAGTGTCCGATTGTGTGTGTATTTAAGTGTTCTGTCGTTTTAATCTAGCATACTGAAAAAAATGATTATGTTTAAACATTTTTTAGAAATATTTTCTTTTGATCTTATAATATTTAAACACTAAAAGACGTATTACGGGCGATATCTTGCTTACCTGCCTTATTTCTTTTCTTTTATCCAAGATCTCTTCCTGTTTCTTTCTATCAAAGTATCTATCACTCGAAAATAAACTGACTTCATTCAGCTTTGTAGAAACATTGAAAGTCCTTTGCAAATTTATCTCTACGTGATTGTAGTAAAATAATTAGAAACAAATCGTATTGGCTTAAATATAAACTTTAATGAACTCTGAACATAAGTATATTTATCTTGCATATATTTATTTCGGACCAATTCATTAATGAGAGAAATCTATCAATCCAAATTCTCCATTGTGATTTCTACAGAGGAAATAAGGCATTGAACTGAACAAACATTTCGTGCTGTGTGGAGGTGCGTGGTGCACTGCAATAAACCTTATGAGTTCCTTCCTCGTTCTATCCTGAATTTGCTGCGTTTTCGTTGGCTACGAGGGAGTATCTCGTCTCCAAAAATTTCGTAAGTAAGTGTGCTCACTTCTAAGAAAATCTTTCGTCGCCACTTCAGGCGTCATAACTAACGGTTTCCTCATAATCTTCGGAAGGCGACTGTGTTTTGTCACATTTGAAATTCTTGAAATTGTCCTGAGGATAATTTTGGCTTAGACTCTGTGTTCCGATTCATGCCCTGCTGGAGCCCAGTCTCTTAGTGAGACAGTGACTTCCAGTTCATCCAGGTAACGAACGCGTATACTGTGGGTTGTTATGTAATAACTTAAGTTGATCCAGTAGTTCATTTTTATTGTAATACGTGTTTTTTTTTTTTGGTCTTTTTTTTTCGATAATATTCCGTTTTTGATGGCCAGTAAGATAGAAACGCTGCATTCTTACTTGGAATCTCGGGTTTATTGTGTGTTCCTTTAGATGCTGTGCATAGCAGCGTTCTAATAACATGTAGTGCTTCTGGGAATAATTATTTCCTATTCTCTACAGCTATCCGTTTATCAACAGCAGTTAATTCAAAGTCAAGATTATTTCATTATAAATCTCTCATTTACCATTGTCTTGAGGGTGCTATTCTAATTACGGTTACTGCTTGCTCTTGGAGTATTCGATGTACACGTTCGTTCATAAATAAAACCTCTCTGTCTGAAAGAATATACGCAGATTGACCAAAGAGTGCGAAAACTGAGAAATTTGATAGTATGAACTTTCGCGAAGACACATTTGGGAAGAATGTTTCTGAAGGAAAATCCGTATATTCGTTAATTCCTGTCAACATATATTTTTTGCTAATTTTTTTTTTTTTTACAAAAGCGGACATTTAAATACCAATGCTATTCGTTCGTAGATTTGCGTTGCATTCTTGATTTAGGACGGTAGAACATTTCAGCGAATCCCTTACAGTTTTTATTCTCTTTCGGTTTCTGATTTTAGTCATATGCAAAAGAAGGTTTACGCAGTTACGTTTTCATTACCAGTGCTGTATATTACGGTGAACGAGGAAGACGAGAGTTCCAACCTTCATCGGATTTATTCTTATTTTTAATTAGCAGATTGTGTTCACATTAAATATTAATATCGCTTTCAATTTTGGTATTTTTTCATTCTGAGGTTCAATTGCTGTAATTCTTGTTATTTCTGTTAATAATAGTCTTTTATTTACACCTATTGTCTGAAGTTGTTTGAAGTGTCAACATATTGATTGTATCATTGTTTATTCTTTCGTGTTAACTGTAGTAACCCTTTTAGCTGATGTTGCTTTTGAAAGTTATCTGGGAAGGTAGATTATCTTATATGGTATTGTTCTCTGTTATTTCGTCTTTTGAAACTTTGCTAACAGCTGCCGTCGCCCATTTATAGGACAGCTAAAGGCAAGGCGCGTACGTTTCCTCCTTAGATTTTGTACCATCTTACACACCTATATAGACACACGTGTCTTTTTCTCACGCTTGTCACATACGCACCTAAATTCTAACAAATACACAGAAAAGCTAATTTTTATTATAGCTAGTTTTAATGTAATTTTCCGTTCGTTACAGTCAGTTAGTTAAGTGCCATACGTGATACATGTTTGGGCGATCATGTCTCGAAAGATGTCTCCGGGATAATGCTTGGGCGATTAAATCTCAAATGATGTATTCTGGATAATCTTCTGACATTATCCCTGAGTAGATTGCCATTGTTTTCTGCGATAGACTCGCTGCTAGCCAAGGCTATACAACCCAATATGTCCTGTTATTTAACCCATAACGGGAGGGAAGACACGGATTAATATTTTTCTTAAGGGTTTTTTGCGTAACGTAACGAAGTTAACTGGAATTCGAACTCGGCTCCCTGATTTCTCGTTCCGAGTTTACAGCCACTGCACAACAACGCACATCCCATTCTTTACAACAAACAACAAATATGATTCTTTTGGTTGATAAAGATATTGTCGTTTGTTATATTTATTGTTTTTTTTTTTTTACTCTAGTTTTTTACTTTGACACTCAGTGAGTCCAGCAAATAAGTTTGTGGGGATTTTTTTTTTCAAAAAAGTCATTAAATATTTACCTACTCCCACAAAGTGTCGATTCCTATAGCATAGCAGTGACTAATATGATCCCAAACGCAATAGCCTCGCGCAACAACAGTTTCTTTAAGGGAATGATATTAATCGGTATTATAATATTATAAAACCATTCGCAACCTAATGCTAAAAAACATTCTTCCTTGTCAGTCATATCGATTTCATGACATGATCGAAAAATGACCCTTAACTTATTTTTTTAAATGTTCTTCCCTTTGTAACAACAGACTTTGAATATGATTGCTTTTGTTGATAAATGCACTGTCGACTGTCCTACAGGTATTGTTTTGTTTTACACAAGTTTGTTAATTTTAGTCAGATTAAGTCCGCCAATATTGTTTGCGTGATTAATTTTTCCAGGAGTCACTAAATATTTACCCTCCAAATATTTGATTCCGACAACATAATGGTAACACTTATTTACCCAAACATAGCTAACATTCAGGACCATTCGACAGTATTCGACAAGCTCCAGTCTTTACTCGTTACTTTTAGAAAATGATTGTATATATTTGACAGTTTAGATATTTATTAAAGAATTTGGCACCATGTATGACATCTATATAAATATTTCAATCTAAGGAGGTTATTTTCGTTAATATTTTTTGTTTTCTCCTGTCATAAATTGACGGTGTTGCCCAAAACTACGACTAGCTCCCCAAATAATCTATGTCACTTTTCTAATTGTTTATACTAATCTAATCCACAGACGGAGTTATATGCAGTATTCCCTATTTTCTAATTCTTCATAACGATTATTTATAACGGAATATAGATGTGTGAAATCATTTATTTTGTATCAATTCCAGATCCTTGATGTAATTTACTTGAAATTGGTTGGTTAAAAAAGTACGTTAAAAAATGTAGGACAATACATATTTTGTGATATCATATCAAGAGAATTTGGGAAACTGCTTGTTCATGCAGATATATATTCTTCCATTATTTATTGATCAGAAAAACATTATGCATTTATCAAGCACAAATAATGGAATTTATGTGTTAGTTGTTGGATATTTACAGATCTGGTGATGGAAACATACATCCCATTTATTGTTAAATCCTTTTTTATGTTATATTTGCCACACTAAACAAAATGTTTTTATGCTTTTATTAAAATATGTATATAATGATTCATTGTATGGTGGGGTGCAATAATATATATTTGAAGAGAAAAATTACCCTGTAAGGAAAGAATCGCCTTTAATTGGTTAACTATTTTCAGGTTATTTATCTCATATATATATATATATATATATATAAATTAAAAATTGTATTTTAGAATAAGTTCAAATTAAAAATGTACATTTTGTTTCGACATTGAAAAGAAAATATCTCATCCGGTAGTAAACGCTATTTTTTTTTAAAGAGATAGACATATTCTTTTTTATATTGGTAAATTTATTGTGTACGAATTAAAGGGGTTAGAGAAAATGAGAAAACAGAATGCGAGGTCATAAAAGAGACATAGAGGAATAAAAACAAAAGGAGGAAAACGGGTGAGAAAAAGAGAAATACATGATGAAAGTATAAAAAAAAATTTCCATAAATAATATTGATTAGTTTATTTCTATATTGAGCAGTGCTTTAAATGTTTTTAATATTTTCATCATTTTTAATAATTTGGACCACACGCACACACACACAAACATATATTCATATATATATATATATATATATATATATATATATATGTGTGTGTGTGTGTGTGTGTGTGTGTTTGAACATAATTTTTGATCGATACTCGTATTTAAATAAGTATTCTGTTTTTAATCAAACAGTATTATATATATATTTCTACCGGCCTCCTTATTTACGTTCAATTTTTATTTTGAAGATGTGTGTCATTCGGCAGGATTCGAATCTGTCTCCCCTATACGCATAGGGTAGCTACCAATTGATGTGGAACGTTTGGACCACTCGGCCAAATATGACCATGATTCTAAACGAAGTTAAATCAAACTTATATAGCACAGTTTTCAATTTTTCGCAATGACAATCATTTTCGTAACAAACATTTATCGTAAATAATCAGGCTGGTAGAAATAAATATATAATAGTCTTTGATTATAAACAGAATATCTACTTAAATACGAGGATCGATGAAAAATAAAGTTTAAAACAAATCATTTCAAATTGTCTAATGTTTATAACCAGTTTCATTAATATATATATATATATATATATATATATATATAGGAAATCTGAAATAGCTCGAATTATTGAGCTCTTATATCCTCACGCAATGAGTTACTGTCTCTCTCATTTTCTCTTTGTGATTCAGTTGCCTGATTTATAAACACACACACATATTATATATATATATATATATATATATATATATATATATATATATATATAAAGTCTGTATTAGGTAAATTGCAGCCATATTATATTTTATAATTTTTTGCATGCGTGTTGCTGCGTCTTGATCTTTGCTCTACACATTATAGTAGGGTCAATGACTCACATCCTATGAAAAGTAGAGCACCATAATGTTAATCGAATTGCTAGAAATTTTGAAATGGCATACACCCGAAAGATTCAACATAACATTTTTTAGAGTATTAGAGTGTCAGTCTGGGGACAGTGTATATGATTCGGGAACAGTCGGCTGTGTTTAATGATGATTAGGAGTACGTTTATGTTGATTACTAGTGATTACTACGTTATGCCTCCATTCATCTTACAAGGCCTCAGACTAATCAGGGTGTTCAAGTGGCTTGAGGATGCATGGCTGACTTGCGTAATGAAAGTCGCCACTGGCAGAGCTAAATGAACAACAATGGACTCTGTACCTTGCCACACGACCAGGATAATCCAATCATGACGATTTCTCAAAAATAATCATTTATATATATATAAGGCACTGCTGAGCATTTTACTTTATAAGTGTAATTCTGGTAACTTTAATATAAATAAGCATTCTTATGAATTCGTATATTTTCTCTTTTTTACTAATTAATTATTTGCCATAGATAGGACTCTAAGCGTTGTTCCGACCCCGACTAATACTGGATCTGGGAATAACAACAAGTAATTTTTTCTACGCTAATTAATCTTCCATTCACCGAATTTTTGATAAAAAACATTTTATGATGCAATCAAAAATCCTTGCATAAGATGCAATATTTACTGAAATATTACTCGGAGAAGTATAATATATGACATTAAATTATATTTTATTATAGCGCATGCTATTCATATCTGGAGATCTGACATAAAATAAGACATGTATAAATTGATAAGAGTATAAAACCAAAAAACAGGTGCCACCACCCAGGGTCAGTATGGAGCTGAGAACAGCAGCAATTAAGACTTGTCAGTACTTATCTATTAACTACTTGATTCTAATTCATTCCCCACCCCGTATATCCTTTTCTTTCTCTCCACCTTTAAAACTGTCATCACACCTGCATCCCCATCCTTCTATTGATTCTTTCTAACTGGTTTTATCTTCCTCTTCACTCTCTTCTAATTAATCTTTTTACACTTATATAGCCCCCTGCACACCAGTGGCATTACCGCCTTGCTCGGGGTGATACGATTAAAAAAAAAAGATTATATATTTTTGATCATAATTTGTGAGAGTAACAAACTTATAGTCGACTGGGTAACCTTCTTTATCTCATGAAAGCTGAGTTCAAGGAATAGTAAATACAATTAGCCTTTTATTGGATATCTCCATCAGTTTTTTTAAAATATGCTATTTTTTATCATTATCACTGATTTTCAAAAGTGTGACGTGGCTCAAATATTTACGTAACAGTTTGAGAAATGACGAATATAAGAAATACTATTGTTGGCTACTAAAATAAAATATAACTGCAAAATAAAATCAAATGTCATAACTGCGGTTCTTCAAAGAAAGT